>JAODKN010000044.1:9417680-9452123 GCA_026774425.1 Petrocephalus zakoni
AGGAACATGCTGCCCTGGCACCTACCCCCCGGCACAGGCCTGGGCCAGGCGGGTATGCAACCCAGAGGCCCATTGTCCGCCCCCCCCCCCCCCCCCCCCCCCGCGGACACCCCCCCCACCCCCCCCCCCCCCCGGACCACTCCCAGTGGAGACAGGGTTATCTGAGTCCAGCTAATGACTAACAGCAGCTGTCCAATCCTGAGGTAGATCTATGGGGGGGGGGGGTTAAAACGCCGCTTCCTCGACAGTGTAAATACACTCCTGATCCACTGTAGATCTTCAGCATCTCCGAGCAGCAGCTGCGGGGGGGAGCAGCTTTGGGGGATCCAGGTCGGGTTCTGTGACAAAGTTAACATCTGAGATCACCGGCAGCGGCGTGGCGACGGGCGCAGAAGTCAAACAGACGGCGGCCACGGGTCCGTCTCCCAGCCGCTATTTTTCTAAGGGATTTTCCATGTGGAAAAGCGGTCCGGGGGGGGCGTAATTGGGTGGTAAGCATAGTGGAGCCGTTAGCACCGGGCCCTGGAGGTTTCCAATTAAGAGCTGCTTTGGCACTTTAGCTGACCCGAAGCAGGTTTAAACCAAGACGGGCCCCCGCAAAACTCCTTGGTGGGGAGCACGGCCTGGAAAAGGGGGCAGGTCCCGCCACTGTGGGACAACGTCTCAATTTAATAGGGGGAAAACAGCTGCATCCAAATGCCCCAGCTAAGTAACCCTCTGGGGAGGGCCTCATCTGATGCCATTTTGACCCCCCCAAAAAAAGGAAAAAGTAACTCTAAAAAGTCTATCGTCCCGGATTCAGAACAGGTCCCCGTGCCGTCTGCATTGAGACCCCCCCCCCAAAACACCAGTGCTCTCTCCGAATCCCAGTGATTAAACAAGTAAATTGGCACAGATCTAATGAGACCAAGTTTTAGGAAATTTTGCTACAGGATGAAATGGTCTTGGGCTCTTGGTAGCATGAAACTACAGTAATGTTTTCTGCCCCCCTCTCCCCCCCCCGCACACTTTGCTCGACAGCTGGTAGTCATCCGCTCTGCGTTCAACTCCCAGGAAGAAATGCTACATAAATTAAACCCGAAACATAATTAGGACAAATGGTCACTTTTATTTCCCCGACTGGAGTATTTTTTAAGGTGAATGCGTTTGTGACTGCCTTCTCTCCGCAGCTAAATTAGTGTTCCGTGGGCCCGTTTTCGTCCCTTTCCGTTGTTTACCCTTTCCGCACGACGGCCGGTCCGAACGCTGTGCGCCGAGCTCGTCGTTCCGAAACACAGCCATCCATCAGCGCCGGCCCGCCGCATTTTCCTTTACGCGGATGAGTATGCTTTCAGGAATAACCCTGCCCGCCTCGCCCCACATCCATCCGCATGCTCCTCACGGCCAGTGCTACTCCTCTGCTAGCTTCATCTCCATCACTGTTCGTATAAAACGTTCTGGAGCGACCTCTGGCCATGCTACGATGAGCTAAGTCACACTAGCATACATAAAAATAAGAAACAAACACACCACAATGGAAAAAAAAAAACAAATAAAATAAAAAATGTTGGAAAATAAATAATAAGCAATAATAATAACATTTGCTGTTTTTGTAACAGAATACGGCCTCTGTAATCCCCGATTTAATTTTCAGACAAATCTTGCAGGCTCTCCAGGCACGGATTTTAAAATGTGCCGAACATATAATGAGGGGCTTTTATAAGTATGTTACTGCAAATGAACAAGGAGCCAAGTTACACACGTGGATCTTCTAAAACTTTCTCCAAACCAACGTGCTTCCCAGCAATACTGCGACCTTAAAGTTTGATAGCCTACTCATCCCGAAATATATTTTATAAACACGTACACCCCCAGTTTGTTTTAGATCGGATAAAGTGTCGTTTAAAGAAAAATAAAGTTAAATAAAGTGAAATTACATGTCTAAAGCATAGACACACCTAAATATTTCTTTTTTCATGACCCCAAGTAAAGAAAAAAAAATTTAATACCAAAAAACATTTAAATATAAAATAAAGAAAACATCTATTATTTCCAAACATCCTGTGCTTCATAATTGTGTTATCAAAACAAATATTTTAAAATGACTGCTAATTAAAAGAATAACAACATCACTGGGAAAAGCTCAACAAATGCACTTTGAGAACCTCGGTGGCTATTTTCCTCTTCCTTTAAGCACAAGACTTGTTAAGTCTATCTTTTGCCATTTTTAATTTTTAGTTGCAGTACTTGTAGTACCACACTAATAACAATAATTAACAACAAACCATAACAGTCGTTAGTGGCACTTTTCAGATCCTTGTTATGCCTGCTGTATTTGGCCTTTATTTATGTTAAAAGAAACATTATAATTACTTATAATTAGCTATAACTAAGCCATTGAGTTAGCTGACAGTTTTCGTCTAAGGCTCCTAGTGAGATAAACGAAGTAAAACAAATTAATTTCCTCTTATAATTTATTTTTTTTTTGCTTATTTTATTCAAAAGGGGCTCTTTCAATAACCTACCCATACAGATCTGTGCTTACTGTACACACATTTTGAAAGACAACATATTTTAACTCTTAATATTCACTTTCTGGCTATATTTTTTTTCTGCCAAAGCTGAGTGAGAATAAGTACTGATCATACTTTGGAAAAAAACACTTTTGCATTAGAGGAAATGCCTGACCAGACCGGATTTTTTTCTCCTGTTTTCAGCTGTTTTTCCCACAAAAGATTAGAATATTTAAGACCGAGTATTTACTTTCAAAGTTTATAAAACCGTACAAGCGATACGTTCTTACTTGGTGAAAAAAACTTAATGTGGCGCATTTGTCAGACGCATATTTTGCGCAATCAATCTTATTAAACACATAATTCTGGGTCCCTGCGCAGTTCAGTAAAACAGAGCTGGCAGCCTGCAGACACGCTGCGAGAAGCTCTGGTGAGTGTGAGGCTTTCCAGACTCCTGCCGCGGGCGCCTTCATCCGCAGCCGGCCCTCTTCAGGCTCGCAGTCCCAGACAGATACTGCGGCACAGCTTGGGAATATTTCCATGCGGAATTCACCTGCCCCAGGAGATGCGTGTTTCAAATGCATCTGATGTGCGAGCCTGAAAAACGGACATATGGGCTTTTTAAATTAAGACATGAGAGGCACAAGAATGAATTTTCCAATAGCCTCTTATAGGTAAAAGTAGCATGTTTGTTTGGGGTATGCAGTACTTTTAGATTTGTAAATGGCAAAGTTCTGGTGTGGACAAAAGACGGTGGAATTAGATTGATAATGACAGTGAGGTTTGACCTGACGCTGCTATGCTTTGACCTTGCATAGGATCTAAGTCCAACAGGAACCATTATCTCAATGTTTTTAGACACGTTTACCGTGGAGATGACATATACGTTAATAATTTATCTACAAATTAAGCCTGTCCGCTTGCTCTGCGTGCCGTGGGTGGATGGTGTCGCTCCTATTTCACATTTTCAGTGTGACGCCCGGCTGCTCTGGGGAGCGCTCGCGCTGGAGCTGGTCCAACCCTTGCAGCATCCTGACAGGCCGCGCCGTCTTCATTCCGAGTCCGCGGAGAGCGCAAGCGCTCTCCCCGGCGCGCGGCCTGAGTGACGCGGCAGCTGCGCGGTAAATCGCGAGGCTGCTGCGGCGACGCTCCGGCGGGCCTCGGGGATTTCTAGGCGATTTATGCCCCCCTCACAGTTTCAAAATATAAAGATTAAAATGTGTGATGAATCATCCCCGTCAAACGTTGTTTTGATTATTACTTTAAGACTAAAAAAACTCCACAGGGATACTGTGTTTTTTTTATATTCCCCAAGGTTTTCCATGACTTTTTTGCTAGTCTGCAAATCCGTGTATGCATTTAGACTTTATTTTAACTCGAATCTAACGGCTAATCATGTGTATTGCATAAAATAAAGAATTGCAAATTCAAAATTTGGAAAATTTACCTTTGAACTAAAACAAATCAGAATCCCAACAGACTTAATGTAACCAGCACTAGTCAATTAAATTATGCTTTGATCGGCTCAGATATTGATTCTTGCAGATGAGATCTGGAAATCCCTGCTTGGGAGCATTTCCTGCTGATTTCCGTGCTATCTGCCAATGCCTGGGAGCTGTTTCTCTGGCCTGATGGGAAACAGCCCGATGCTAATGGTACTCTAGCCTTGCCGGTTCATGTTTTTCCGTCTCTTCAGACCACGAGAGGTGACTTCCATCAGCCGCGTCACCGTTGCTCGCCTAGCTAAAGTGCCAATAACACGCCACCTGACGCCCAAATATAGGTACCGCTACCGTGACGACCATGTAGGCAGTCACATGTGCCTGAAACAGCTCCGGTCCTCAGAGTGCTAGGAAACCAAAGAGGAGGGGATGAAAGAGATTAATCCATTGGGAAGAATTTTAATTAGATTCAGATTCATATATTTGTGATATTCAGGGAAACATCTTCCCTCCAGTATACCTTCAAAACACAATAGATGAGGATTTATCATGGAGTGTCCTCTGAGATGGAGCCCTTGTCCCCTATACTGTCATTCCAGTCGCAGGGTCCAGGCTCGCCGTCATCTCGCACTGGGTAAGTGGATAGATGTGTAGTTGGAGGTATAGAGTGGGCTGCGTTAAATAAACATGAGTTATTTGTAAGGTCACATCATCTGAAAACTGTGCGCCTCACAAAAAGGCCCGACACAGCGATCGGCGGGACGTGAGTGGAGGTGCTGCGGCTTTGCGCAGCTTCCCACAGGTGGAGCAGTGCCATAAAGGCCCATCAGTCTCGGGAACATGCTCAGCCCCGCTAACACTCTGTTTCACCTCAGGCACTAACTACCGAGCGCCTTAATCCCACCTGTGATCTCGCCTCAGCGGTACTGCACACCTCGCCATTTCAAATGGAAGACAACCGATACCAGGCCTGGGGCGGGGGGGGTTTCCACGAAGCAGGATTTCTCAGCAAGCTAGAAGGCATGATTGTCCAATAGGAATGCTCCTTACATAAACTCTTATTGGACAATCATGACTGTCCCATAGGAATGCTTCTTATTGGATGGGAATTACTTCGGGCTTAAGCTTACCCAGCTAACTGAGAAATTCTTCTTTGTGGAACACCAGCCTGGGGTTTACATTTTTTTTCATACATTTATTTTATTTAGCAGATGCTTTTATCCAAAGCGACAGATATTTGAGATATATTGCGCGGTGAGATAATCCCTAAAACACTTGGGGTTAAGGGTGTTGCTCAAGGGATCAATGGTGTAATCACTCCCAAGGAAATCAGCTTCAGGATTTGAACTGGCGACCTTCTGGTCACAGACACAGTAGGTAAAGCCAGTGAGCCTCATACCACCCGCTGGTGAGGGCTTTGGAGAGTCAGGCTGATTTACAAGCCATGCATCTGCCCTTATGGGGGGACGTGTACACACCTTCCGTTAAGGTGAGAGGTCTGTTTTCCTGCAGGCAGCAGCATGGCCTTCCCCAGGGGTCCTGCTGCGATCCCCCCCCCCCGCCCTCCCCATCATGCCTTGGGACTGGAGGCATAACAGTCACAGGTCGCAAGACGGCTTTCGACGCGCGATATGTACGACACACAATAACAGATTGTGGCAGGCTGTTAGCAAACAGGGCAGAGCCAGCACTCCGGAAACTTCCGAGCGAGGAGCGTTTTCATAACGGATTCTGCGGGATGGCGAGGGGCTGCCAGGCGAGGCGCATTTTTCCGCGTCCCCTCGCAGGAAATATGCGCGGCTCCGCGGGGCTGATTAATCGCTACTGCTGTGAGAGATGTTCCCCTCTTGAAAACAAGATGACACAGAAAGAGGGCGGCCCTGGCAGCGACAGAGTCAAAGCCGTTCTGGCTGCCTGCAAAAAGAAAAAACTGTAAACAAACCACAAACCCCTAAGAAGGAGAAAAACATGGGAAAGCTTGTACCGTCAGTGTGCCCCCCCCCCCCCACCACCATGCATTGCTGCAAACACACTTAAAGCTGCATTACAGTTACATTTTATATTAGCGGTTATGTTACCCCCCAACACCGATCCCAACCCTGATCCCAACCCCTACCCTTCCTTTGTCAATTATTCCAAGCTTGGACTGCAGAGCATTATTAATGAGGTAGCTATGAAGAATCACGAAAAAATGACTTACAAATAATTCAGAGGAATTAATAATTCAACCCGAAAAACCTCTATTAATATAAGCCAGAATTGTGTCCGTGTTATTTAACAAGGTTAACGAGGTTATATTTTTTTGATAGCAAACAGACAAGTGGACATGTCTTTATGCCCCTCCCCTACTCCCCGTGACTCCGCCTTTCTTAGACTACTCGGTTCATGGCTACAGGGGTTAATGAGACCTTACAAGTGGAGCTGGTGGTGGGCAGCGATGGACGGGGTGACACTTGGCTGGGAAGCCTGTCACTTTGATGAATGTGAGGGATAGGGGATGACCAAGGAGTAGGTATGAAGCTTGAGGTGAAGTCTTGAGGACACTTTAGAGGGTGTATCACCACAGGGGTCTCCTGGGATTCTCCAGAGTGCTGGAGAAAAGAAGGGTGATGACTTGGAGCCGAGATGCAGGAAGAACCGGCCTAAAATTCGCCTCTCTGCCAGACCTCCATTTGCCCAAATATAAAGAGGGGCACGTCATATTTCATATTCGGGCTCAGAATTGGCCAGGGCTCAGAATTTGGCAACGCACATAAACACACCGGTAACAGTTTCCCCTGGACCATTAAGTCGGTACAGACATTGCCGGGGTGGTGCGTGGTGAGAAATCTAAGGACTCCTCTTTATGTCGGAGTATACATACTCAAAAAAAGGCACGGGGCGTGTCACTATTCCAGCGGCTGTCAGAGTTTCTTCCTCACCTTCTCATTTCACGGCCAAGAGCGTACTCCCTGTTTTTCTCCCCGTATTCTTGATCCGTCTTTTCGCTGCGAGCGACCGGCCTTTTTCTTCCCCCAATTAATATGAATAGTTTATGAGCGCCCGTGTGCTGCAAAGCGGCAACAAACACGGGCTGAAATGCAGCGACGGCACTTTCAGAACTTCGACGCTCTCTGAGATAACTCCGCGACAAAGCACTTCAAAGAGGCTTTTCCTGCCGATCCCTGAAACCGGCGCACTGGCTCACCCATCCTCCCGCTCGGAGTCGGCGAGCCCACGGTGGCGAAGGTGCCGTCGAGCGAGATAAGCCGTCGGCGGCCGAAAGGGGAAGCCGACGGGAGAAAACAGAGGGGGGCGCTCTCCTCCCCCCAAAAGCCAGTGGCAGGAAAACGTGGCTGCGGACGTCCTACGAGAGGGGCGGGCAGAGCCACAGGTCCTGGACAGCCCAAAGGCACAACAGGAGATGGGGATTTCCCCGGCTTTAAACACCGGGCGGCTAGCCTTCCCCTCGCTAGATGCTGAAAGGAGAATTTGTCTGACCTGCTTATTCTGCTCTCCAGATAAAGAGCGTGGAGCAGTCAGAGCTTGGGGTACTACGCCATTCTCCAAGAGCTGCTGCCCTTGTGTGATGTGGCACTTATAAATATTCATTCATGTGATACCTTTATCCAAAGCGACCTACAGGAAAGGGAAGGGTTGCAATTTGTGTTTGCCCTCTGGGTTTTTAACCCAAAACCTGTGCACTGGTAGCATAATGCTCTACTTGTTGCTTCTAGTGGACTATATCTATCTCTCTATCAATCTATCCATCCTTCAGGTCTAGCTGTATAGGGAACAGACTGTGCGTTGAACCAGTTGAGGTGACGTCATCGTTGCCTGACAAAAATTCACAGGTCCAGCAGAGCCACGCCGGGAAGCAGGCTCACGGAAGTGGCCACCCTGGGCAGGACGCCACTCCATAAACTTTTAATTTTTTACAGTTAAGAGAAGTATAACTTCCATGTTATCTCACTTAATATCATTAACCATATTAAGGATAATAACAGTAATACTGTGATGTTACATTGGTTCAGGGGTTAAGGGGAATGACTGGATAGATTATAACAAGAAGATGTCTCTAAAACATTCTCATTAATTATCTGTATGCACATTATTATCTGAAAGCATGATGCTGGAAGGGTTTAGTGCATTTAAATTGTTACTTCAGGCCAGCCAGGTCAGTTCCGGTATTACGGTAGCGTCTCGGCCGAAGCACAGCCACACGACGCACTAATCACTCAGAATTCCACTGTACATTACTTTGTATTCAGCGTCTTAGTAGAGAAGATCTTCCCTGGAGAGGCGTGAGGAGAGCAGTCCATGCAGAAGCTCATTCAGTGCCTTACGCACTGTAACAATGATATTGAGGAACACACGCGCGCGCACACACACACAAACATCTTAGTATTCATATCTTTATTGGGTCTCTTCATTCATTTCTATGGGCATAACCCTAATCCCAACTTTAACCCCTACCCAGCCCTAACCTTAACCATAACAAAATGCGAGACTTTTGTCATTTTTTTATTAGAGTCACAGATTTTCTTAAACCTGAGTTTATCCTTGTAGGGACTGAAAAAGATGTCCACACAAGTTCAAAATCACAGGTTTTTATCACATTGTGGGGACATTTGGTCCCCAAAATGTAATATATACATAGTCCACAGACACACATAAAAGCATGCAATGATGCCACTGTTTGTGCATGTGCATTCAGGCATTAATAGCTGAACTCTGTGCCACTCCATCCATCTTCCTTGACCACTTATCTAGTGCAGCGCCACGATGAGCTTCTGTCTCATCTATCTATCTCCTCATTTGAGGAATCTATCCCAGGATGCATAGGGCATGAGGCAGGGGACTCCATAGACAGGATGCCAGTCCATCATGGGGTCATTCAGAGAAGAAGCTAAGTGCGTGGCTTTGGGTTGCAGGGTGTGATGTACGACGTTGTCTGACCTTGTTCCTAACACCAGCAGCCTCTTGGTCCTCACTAACGATCAGCTATGGGTCATTTCCTCAGCGAGGGGAGAGGACAAACCCTTTGGCAGAACACAAAGCAAAACAACAACTTGGGAACAGATTTACATATTTGCTGCTGAAAGTTTCATCTCATGCTGGCTTGGTGAGACACCGGGGGTTACCTCAGGGCACAGACACACTTCTCGTGAAACTGATTCGTCGAACTTCGAAATGAGCACTTGAGCCCCAGGTTGATTCTCATGTACCATCTATTGTCTTGTCTTTGGCCTGAAATACCTCTTGTACCCCATTCCCCTAAACCCCCTCACTCACCCCCATCTGTATGTCTGCTCTACATTACTGTCTAACTCTAATAAACCCATGGCCCCCCCTTACCATACCGCTGATTACATTTCAGCCAAAGGTGGTCCCTTCAATCCTGATGATGATAGGGTACAGGGAAGTCGGGGGCAGTTTTGGGGGAGGCAGGGGTTGGGGTGAGTGTTTATTATCCTGCAGGATGGGCTCGGCGTGTATGTGAGCAAGTCGCGGACCCCCGGTCCTCGAAAGTCCGCAGGGAAACAGAGTAGCTTTTGTGCTCGATTGACGTCTCGGGACTCGTTGCTGATCTGGCCCCGGTGAGGTCGGGCAGGGTTGGCGTAACACAACCTCCGCTTCTGAGCCGGGCAACCGGGAACATGTCAATCGGGGCTGGAGGACGGGATAAGAAGCCCTCCGCCGTAAATGCACACATAACTTTCCCATTACCATTTCTGCAACCCACCCCCCCTCCCCCAGGCCTTTTAAAAGACCTGAGAAGGAAAGTATGAAACTTATTTGTTTTTCACGTATGATGAAAAAGAAGAAGGGGGGAAAAAAAAACGCCCGCATTTGTTTGGACTCGGGACGGCAGATCGAATGTTGTGAGTAAGAGTAAACCTCCGAAGTTAAACAGCAGCTTGTTTAAGAGCTCTGAGCGGCATCTGAAACCCCCCCCATTACTCCGGACTACGTGAGCCACTCTGCCCCCCCCCCCCGGCTCTTGTAATCTGCGCTCACAAACGACGTTATTGTACGGGAGGCTGGCGGAGAGCTGCATGCACGCTCGCCCGGCGGCCAATTAGCAACTCAGATTTCTGCACCAGATTCATACCCGTGATTATTCGCAATCATCCGGAACGCGATGGCCGCGGCCTGCTTGGTGCACGCGTGACCCTCTGACACGCATCTGCCTCCTAATTAATTAATTACATCCCAGGTGACTCCACTTTAAGGTAAAAAAAAGTATACGTTGGAAATGTAGGGGATCCTGTAGGTTCAAGCTGAAATAGGAGCCAGGAGACTAGGCATAGCTCACTGTTCGGGGGTGGGGGCAGACACCTTTATGGCCTTGGTGAGTAACAGTATTCCGTGCCATCCCATCCCGAAACTCTTTCCCGCAAACACGCCCCTCTGCACACCTAGCGCAGGCCAAAGCAGGCCCCCTGTGAGGCCCGCAATCAAGGCCCGGGCCCCTGGCGGGCCCCATGCGGGATTCCTCGGGACGACGGCTTTTGGCCTGCAGGACTTTCCGTGGGGCTGGGCAGTGCTCACTGGCCGCAGCCACACGCTCAGCTCTCCACGACACACCACACTCGTGTTTGATGATGACCGCACACACGTAAGTGTGGCTCTCGGCCAGCAAAGATCCTCCATCTTTACAAAAAAGGTTTCATTTAATGACACGCAGTACCCCGTATAAGGCTGTGACGAGTGAGTGGGGCTATTCAGTGCATTTACGGGGGCTTTGCGGGCAGTCACTCTTGTCAGCATTGCTTTTTACTGTGTCTTGCTCATTTCCAGCGAGTGGCTGTTTTTTATCGTGTCTATTTTGATCGCAAGTATGATCAAAGTCCTCAGTCTCATCTGTAATAAGAGGTGTGCAGTTTTCTCTATGCCAAAACAGCAATTTCACTTTTGTTGATTAAGAATGGTTCTTGCTGGGCCTCATTTATTCACACTTTGGCAGGGGTGGATTAATGCATAAGCTAAACTCTGAAACAGCCTTGCCCCCCCCCTCTCAAAAAAAATGAGGAAGGTTAAAAATGGGTGGTTAGTTAAATTGGCAACACCTGAGTGTCCATGGTGATGTCATGCTGATGTAGGGCCCCTAGAAAATTTAATCCGCCCCTGCTCTTTGGTCCATGTCTAAAAGTGAGTCTGTCCCAAATTCCCAGTGTTCCCTGCTGGCTTTTCTCACGCATGTATTGGGACGGGACGGTGGGGAAGGTAAAATAGCCAG
This sequence comes from Petrocephalus zakoni, assembly GCA_026774425.1. Taxonomy (NCBI): domain Eukaryota; kingdom Metazoa; phylum Chordata; class Actinopteri; order Osteoglossiformes; family Mormyridae; genus Petrocephalus; species Petrocephalus zakoni. The sequence goes on from JAODKN010000044.1 coordinate 9,428,837, forward strand.
CAGAACTACCTAGCAGCTTTATGGAGAATTCCTCGCTTTTTTTATTCGCTTTAAGCCCCGAATAAAGCTAGCCCGCCTAACGTGCCGCTCCGGAGAAGCCGCCAAAAGGTGACTCGCGCCCGAGTTCGGACGTGAAAAATCTGGGGCAGATTATTTCTGCGAAGAATGCCCTCTGTTATAGATATCCAATCCGATCACCACAGAGGGAACTATTCAAAGTAATCCATGGTTTATTTGAACACATTCCTCGGGATTGCTCCGCTTTGAAACCGGAGTGTTGTTTTCTTTTTCGGTTTTCATTCCGTGTCGGAAAGCTATTTTTCAGCATGGCGGAGGCGCGGGGGCGTTTTCCGCAGGAGTGCGAAGATAGCATGTTCGTCTTCATTGCAAAAGACAATGGATTCCGTTTCTGCTTTTTCGCCATCCTAAGTCTCCGGTCGTCATGGTGTCACGTGAGGAAATAGCGTAACATGCTGTAATGGAAGAATTTTGATAGAGTCCCTTCCACCAATAAATTGCTCTCCCCGTGTCTGAGCCACTACCCTCAGCTGTCCAAACTCTCCACTATCTCGTTGCAATTATGGGGACATGCCCATGCTGTTTTTTTTTCTTACACAGCTGAACACCTTGAGCCACTAATCCAGTCACAGACGCAGACTGAGGGAAATGACGGCTTATGAGAGGCACTCGGAGCTGACAGGCGCCGCGCTAACACGCCCCGGTGATGTCACCCCGACCGGTCTGACACGCAACGCCGCACAGTCCCTTATGCCGTCTATCCATTCCCTATACAGCTAGACCCGAAGGTGTGAGACGACGGTACTAACCACTGTGCCACCCTGCCGTCCAATAAGCTACTTTCTTTTATGGGTAAAAGTATCATCAAATCAAATCAAAGTTCACGGAATACAGCAGTAGGTACAGGCAAAAAACGAGTTTCCCTGAGACCTCTGTAAAGTAATAAATATCGCTAAGAGTAATATAGAATAATAAGAATAATAGATCGTAGATAGCTAGGTAGTTAGGTAAATTAGATAGATGGATAGATAGAAACAAGTAAGAGAAACTGTCAGTCAGAGGTCACATATCTATTTTTAAAAGCCGTGTTCGTAAGGCTTACATAAGCATCCCACCATAACACTGTCATATTCAATGCATGCACATTCGTACATTATGCAAAGCTTTTGAAAGTGTTCGGAACATCTCACATGGGATCTGAAGTTAATCACCTCTCCCAGGTGATGAATAGCGCTCTGTGAGTTCTTTAAAGGCTCGCTCCGTGCCTGGCTGGTAGTTCCGCTTTTCACGCGGCCGTGAGTCGGGTCCCGCGTGACACGGTGACTACACCTTTGTCGCGCAGCGTAATCAGGAAAAAAATTAAGAAAACACAACTCTGCAGTAATGCAGTGATGCAGCGGCCTCACTGGCAGCTGTGATGTACCTTCCAGTGCAGGGAAACGTCTTTGCGACTTCTTTGCGGGCTCAAACGCAGCGGCACATCGACCTGTTCCACCCTAAATACAAGCCAAGCTCTAACTGCTCCACTTTCCTGCGTGTGTTTAAAAGCCCGGGCAATAAAACGGCTTGAGGAAGCCGGCGCCTGGAATTAATGACCAGGGTTCTCCAAGATTAATGAAAGTCGAATATTGAGAACATGGCGATTAAGTAAGAGAGCAATCAGCCTGAAGGTGACAGAGCACAGAGGAGCTTGTGCTGGGACACAACAGACTGGGAAAATAAGATCCCTCTCCACCTGCCAGTAAGTTTTTCACGGGCCAAAAGCCGAAGCAGGCCGAAGGGCAGGAGAAGCCGGAGACTCACAAAATGTGACTCTTGTCCATTTGCTGGGGCCCTTCTTGGTGAACCAAATTAAATACATGAGCTCAGGGGGCAATATTTTTTTAAGAAACAGAAAAGCAACGCGAGGCGAATCAGCTAGAACTGGAGACTTCTTTGTGAGGGGAGGGCGATTTAAGTGCAGACCACAACACGGGGCGCCCATCCGCGTCTTGCACAAGCACACAGAAACGCAGGCGCTCCAGGTTTCAGCACTGTCCATTAGGCTGCATATTTTCTATCCATATTTTGATTTAAATTAATGTGCAAATTGATAGGGGGCGACGCCGCCTATCCGAAGCCCATCCGGAATGCTTGTGTCCTGGAACGGGAATGTCTTGGAATGTGGATCAGAATGCCTCACTCAACGATTCTGGCAAACTTGCCTGTAGTACTGATGTTTCCACTTTAGCATTTTGAGTCAGACCTGAATCAATTTCAACTAGGATTAAGAGAATAAAGCAGTTGTTTCATGTAGCATTAAAATTAATTATCAATGTTATTTAATGCTTGCCGTGGATTGGCTGTATTGTTTTCCTTTTTTTTTATTTTCTTTTCTGGAACACCCCTGAGGAATCCAAGAGGGAATTTTCAAGTTCTTGAAAAGTCCAAAACTTAACAACGGCTGACAGAAATTTTCTTTACGTCAGTCAGGAGAATTATGCATTTCATCTTTGGAGGGAAAAAAAAAGTGTGGTCAAAACAAAACTGGCGGTTATCTTCTGCAAAGCCGACCGGGGTCAGATGGGTCGGGAGCTGTCTGCTCCAACTGACTGAGAGTTTCTCTAAATTCCTGTTTCCTGCCCATTACAGAGACTGACACCCACGTGAAGGTAATGTGCGCTGTCTGGAGAGACACCTACTACGAAATTAAAGGCACCTGAGGCCGAGGAGGAAAGGCCTCTCTTTCATTCTCTTCAAGCTTTGCCATGAAGAACTGACAGCTTTGGACATCCACTTAGGAGGGTGGAGGATAGACTAAACACTGCTCAGGACCCCCCCCAGAATCAGATTTAGGGGCTAAATGCATCCATCTGTTTCCAAATATTTAGGAAAATAGTAATACAATTATAAAAGCAAATAAAATGTCAGAAGTATCTAAAATCATATTATAAGGAATTACACAAAAACGGTGCTTTTTGGTTTAATGGGAACTTCACAACCAACATAAAAGTAGTTCCATAAAGGATTATGATTACTGGGTTTATCTAAGAAGAGTGGATAATGAACGCCTTTTAATGCAGGCATTACGAAGTAATTAATTTTCTAGTATACTTGGATTTGTTCCAGGCTAATTCCCCCACAGTTTTCTCAGTACAAATCTAACGATTATTACTATAACTCTTCCTAGCATGAGGTTAAGCTTCCCTGATCAGTGACTTCTGCTTTTTTCCTTCTTTGTCGCATCTCATACGAAACATTAAACATTCATCTCTGGCAATCGTTTTAAGAACTGCACAAATGGAAAATGTACTTTGAGTGCACTGAGGTTGCCGTATTATTTAATATTAGCCTTGAGTATGGATGCCCTTGAATGCAATTGAAGAGAGGCATAGAGACTCGCGCGCAAATTAATGAACCAGTCATTTAATAATGTGGGTCTAGTGTTTAAAAGCGTAAAGTAAGCGTAGCGTGGATCAGGTCACAAGTGAAACAGTCGATCCATAGCTATGGCCTCCGTTGTTCTAAAACACATGGTGATGGGCACAAATATGTCGAAAAGTATTTCGTTAAAAATTACAAACACCTGCGCATTAAATGTAACAAAATAGAATGAACGAAATAGTGGTGTGAGAAAATGTATTTAATTAAAATACAAGTGAAATACATGCAAAGTAGAAACAGTACATGATGAATACGTGTACCATTATTCTGAACAGAAAATAAATCAATAAAATGATATATTACATATTTTAAGGATTTGGAATATAAAATAACAATCTCTCAATGTACTTTGTTACAAATAATGTCTGATTTTTTTTCCATACAGCAAAAGTTACAAATTGCAAATTACATTTAATTGAAATATTCATGGTCCAATGTGCAGACACTTCCAGCATGTCCTTGTTACTCTTGGGTCAGAAGTCATTGGATGTAGGGTTTAATTTTTTCAGCTTTGTAACTTTGCTGATCTATTACTTTGCCTTCCATCTCACACAAATCATTCTGCCTTCGTTAATCAGCTGACGCTTGATTTTAACATATTTTATTAGTCTCTGTGCAGCAGAGACTTTGCTTCATGGTTCCTCTCCCAATTTATCTTCTCCATCTTATGTCACATTTGCAAAGTAACAACTGTGACAAAAAACAAACAAAAAAAAACAAAACAAATTGAATCAGTGATTATGTGCCACAAAAGTATAGTGCGCAAAAATAAATAAATAAATAAAAATCACCGCAAAAGTTTATTTGCACATTCTGGCATATGCTAGAATGTTGAGTTCCTGCTACATTCATTTTCCTGCTTGAAAACGTCAGCCTGACATAATAAGCCTGACCGCATAGGCAACATCTGAGGAGAGCAAGGCCTCACTTGTCGTCGCGCGACGTTCGTTCGGCTTGGTGGGAAGTTCAAAGTGACGCATGACAGCTGCTGCATGAAGCGAACGACTTCATGGCTCAAATGAGCCATGGAGACAGACAATGACTCAAAATGCATTTTGTATGACGGAATGCTACATTAGCCCTTATTACTACATGCGAAGACTGTATAGCTATTGTTTTTCTATGTGGAAAAATGTAAACAAAGAAAAACATAATTAGCTAGCAGAACACGAAATTGGCGCTATGTCGATTATAGTCTGGTCGACCAAATGTAAATTTAATCACTCATAATGCATTTAAACTGTTAGAACTCATATGGAAATTGCAGAGGATATAATTAAAACCAGTATACAGATAATCATATAATAAATAACAGATCACATATTTGCATAAGCCACATGTGTCGTTAAGGGGCTGAATTCTTCGGTGATCCTAGTAAACATGTCCTTACAATCACCACGATCCCCCTCATTTCCCCGATAGTATTTTCCCAGTTTTTTTTTTTCGGAAATAGCCGAGATGACCAAAAAAATGTCTATGAACACACAAACAAAATGGAAACGTTATATTAAACCCTTCCCGGGCCGAATCGATGAATCAGGGGGAATTACACACATAAAGTGTGTTGTGGCAAAGAAAAAAAATACCGCAAGGATGTTGAAATTATGGAGCTGCAAGCATATGATTAAACTGGCATGGCACTGTGGGATCCTTATTTCCCAGCGGAACTCTTCCGGGGCTCTGTCTGCTTCCCCTGCTTCATATCATCCCTCTATTTCCACCTGGCTCGCGGTTAATCCCCCAGACCTGCCGATGTCACCGAAACGGGCCAGGTAATATATTGTGATTTAGCGACTCGTCCCAAATTACCGCTTCTCGTGCTGAGAGGCACTAAGTGTTTTAGCACACCGCGTTACTGCTGCGTTTCTGCTCTGGAAAGAAACGCACGTGATCGAGGGCTTGACTTGAAAAACAAACAGCCCTCAAAGTATGTCATTGCAAGCGCACGGCCTTGTTGTCCAAATAAGACTGATTTCTGTCAGCCTTAGAATCCAGTTTTGACTTACTGCGACGGCAAAAAAATACTACGCAAACTTACATTTATTTTTTTCAAAATAAGGAGTTACCATTTTACCCGCATTCAGTTCTCATGATTAAATGTTACGTGACCGGTTAAAATAGGAAAGTTAAGAAATTTAAATGTATAGTATTGCTGGATTTATTTCATATTTATTAAATGGCTTAAAAATATTTCTCTTTCATCGTCAAAGGAATTTGACCGTTTAAAATAAAATCTGTAATTTATGTTCCTGTTCATTTTGCTTAGTTATTTCGCAGAGGCACAAATTCAAAACGCTGTGTGACTGGCGTATTGGAAAATGAGTGTCTGAAATTGAGTCTTTAGGCTGGAATGCATACAGATGTATGCAGAACAAAAGGGGTGTTGCTGTCTTTCAAGGTCCGTCTAGAACGAATAAAGCCCTCCCTGGCAAAAACCCACTATCCAAAAAGGCCAGGTTCCCCCAGGTAATTTCTAAAAGCAAAATCCTCTAAAGCCAATCCTGGTTTAAAAGTAGCACTTAATATTATCTGTACTAATACTACACATAGTTTGATTGATTAGAATCACAGGTTCAGTTAAATACATAAATAAAGGCCCCGGAAGTTATATAAATGTCTCTATTATATAAATATTTCTAAGCCATTTGTTCAATTATTTCAATCTGCCATTATTTATGCTTATACTTAAAACTTTAAATCCAAATCGCTAAAATAAAGTGAAATAATCAGTGACCATAAGTATATAATAGGAATCCAAGAGTTCACTGGGCCCCAAACTGGGGTCCCCATTACAACCGTGGGAGAAATTTAATTTAATTTTTTAGCTGTGTGCAAAGGTAATTAAGGGTCAGAATGGGCGATGAGAGAGGAACATCAGTTTGAAAGTCGAGTGTGCGGCGGGTTCTGGAAAACGCCATAGCGCAGGTCTGCTCTAAGCCATCGCAAAGCCAGCTCTTCCCAGTGTTGGCCTGGAACACACAGCCTACACCGAAACGTCCAGCTTCTCAGGGGGTGAAAAAGTCATTACGGAATAATGGGGCGAATTAAAGTCCCTGCCGTGGTCTAAATGGCCCATTTAAAAACCCAAAACAGCCGCAATGAAATCACTTTGCACCAGCTAACAAATTCATACCTCTTACCAAACATTGGCCCTGACATAAAACAAAAATGCAATCAAATCCAGCCTGAAATTAATGGATATGATTTTACTTTATTCCTGTTTAGGGTTTTGGTAATAGTCCGGATGTCTTTTCTTATGGGTGTGAATGACCATGTTGAATTATATTTAAGTATATAGGTAATACCCCCATGGGAAAACATGACTGAGGTCTGGCTGTTGCCCTAGTGTGCCAAACTGGGCTTGTTGCCCTTACTTGAAATGACGTATCCCTGCCATGAACAGCTAATCACTAATGAAACATGACTAATCAAACACAGCCCCAGTGAAGGACTTGAATTTAAAGTGCCGTCTTCTCCCTCCTCTGGTGGCTGAGTTCTTATTTAATTATTATTACTTTAATTCAGAAAATTCTGCCTTGTTCTGAAAGGTAACTCTTGGTAGTTCGCCTTAACCCCATGCAAGAGGCTAAATGAGGAAAACACACAGAAAATTCCCACCTATCATTACTTATGATTTCTTAAGAATTTTTAGTAAAACTTTTTACACTTAACATGATTAGCACGATTCATTGGCAGACCTTGTTACTGGCTTGTTTTGGTGTTGTACCAACATGGAAACAAATTCCACAACATTCACTCGTTCATTCATTAACCACAGCATTCATTCCTCCATCACAATATTCATTCATTCATTGATCACAGCATTCATTCATCCGTCACAGAATTCATTCATCTATCGCAACATTCATTCATTCATTGACTTGTTTAAATAAGCCATAAGCGATTAAACGTATATACAGTACAGCCTTTTTAGAGTGCCTTGGCCTTGTGTTACATGTGACTCTATGTATTGTTCATGTGAATTCCTAAAGGTTCCCATGCACGTTCATGCCTCTGTTTGTACATGTATGTGTTAATGTTCTCTCTTTGGTGGCCTGTGCACGTGTCCCTCGCTCCCTCTTTCCCTCCCTCTCTCCTCCTCTTCCCTTTATGCTGGGGCCTCTAAGGTCTCCTCTGAATATGGCACAGTGGCTTCCCATCTGTTTCCAATTGGCTGCAATTAGCTAGGGTGGATTCGCGGGAAGGCGAGTCTCTGTTCCCGGCTCCTTGTTCCCAGCGCCGTCCTCTCTGCTCCCCGACAATCTGCCGCGCTCATTGTTTCCACGCCGCTGTCTCTCAGCTCCGTCTTCCCTCCATTGTTTTCCCAAGATCTCCGCGGCGTCCCAGCCGGCTAATGTGGACCTCGATTCATTATTTATCTCATTTAAGTAACGAGTTACTGGCTGAGATATTAACGTACCTAACCAATCAGACTCAAATTAAATAAATGTTATTAATCACACAATATCAAACAAACACTTCATGCTGAAAGGATTAATTCTTGGTTGTGTTCAACTGAAACATGTAGTAAATCGTTCTGCTCCTTTTATTACATGTAACTGGTTTTGTTACTAGAAAGCGAATGCATAATTGCACGTCATTATCCAGATGGACGCCAGAGCCGTTACCGTTTTATTCTTTCTGTTAACTAACGTGTTTTTTCAACGTGTTAATTTCCCCCTTCTGCGGCTCGCCTGAATGGGGCCGGGCAGGGAAGTCGGATATGGCCGGCTTCTTCCCCCGTATTTTCCATAAGCCCGAACACAAGCCCACTAAAGCCGCTTTTGGGCAGGCTCGGGTTCAGCGGGTCCGTAAAATGCTCTATCAATCCAGGGAACTTTCTTCTGTGTCTCCCACTGACAGTTTTATTAACCTCGCACGGCGCCCGTATGGAAAACATACGAGCCGGAAGGACATGCAAATGTTTATGGGGCAATCTCCAGAATTTACTTATATGTCTGGGACTGTTGCTCAAGCTAAGTGGACAGAATTAAGATATACTTTATAGCTCTTAAACTATAGTTCATGGAGTATAGTCCAGGAGTATCACGTAAATTCCATCCCACTGAATCCTTTTTATCTTTTAATCCCAAACCCCACTACCCTTTTAGTCTGAATTTGGCATTTTTCTTATAAAAATTCCAACATGCCAAGCTTGAAAAAAGTTATCTTGCTTCTGGAAATGTTTTATTCCTCTTTCATGAAATTATACAGTTTGAGCCCCCGTTAAAGGGTTCAAGGAACCAGCACAGGTATAGCAATCATGTTTTTTTTTTTTAGAGGAAATGGTGGTTTGGACTGGCAACGCTACCATAGGATGTTTATTCCTTTTAGGATACCCGGTCGAATCGGACGCTGCTTTTAAACACACTGTGGCCGGATTCGATGCTCAGGTGGCTACAGAGCCGTACATCGGGGCTGTCGCCCGGCCAAATGACACTGGGTACACTGACACAGGTTACCCCGGGGAGGAAGGAGACCTTGGAGCCCGCGCTGGGAAATGGCTAAACTCGGTCAAGGGAGGGGGAGGAATAAAGAATCGAGCGGGAGGCTTAACGACCTCCCTACACGCAAAGCTTGGCGGCGTTTGTTTGGCTTGGAGAGACACAGACCCGCCGAAGGAGTCCGTTTTGCACAGAAGTGCTCCGCCATTTCAAGTGGAGTTTGTGTATTTGGATAACACCACAGGCTGCGTGTGTTAGCTATAAATTATGCATAACCGGTGTGCTTTATTCATTTAAAAGAAAAAAACGCGCCCTCACACACAAAGGAAGCGGACCATTTCTCAGCAGAGAAACTAGAAAGAGCTACCTGTGCGTACCTGCTGTGCTCAAACCTCATGCGTACATTACTTCCGGGGGTTTCTTAGCAGTGGGGGCCTCCAGGCAAAATAAACACCCACAGACCTCCTTCCCGACACACAGGAACCCAGAGCTGGCTGCCAGGATATGACAATTACTCTGGCACCCAGCTTTGTCAGCGAGTCGGAGAAGGAGAAAAGAAACACGCTTTAGCACAAAATAACGATAATCTTCGCACTGCGTGATATGCGATCACAACCCGACCAAACCTGGAGCGTGGCGAGAGACTTCTGGAAGTGAAGCAGCCCTCTGGCAGCTCGCTGCTTTCATTTAGACAAGACAGCGGGGAAATATTCTGTGTCTCCCGTGCGTTTTGGGGTCACTAAAAATCAGGGTCATTCTATAAATTAGGGTGCCCGCGTTAGATCAGGCAGGTTTTCTCTGGCCCGCATCTCGCAGATTATTGTGGAAAGAGGGAGAGGTCCGTGGCCAAGCTAACCCATCGCTGGTCACTGACAGAAACACACATGCGAAAATAGCTGCATTTTAAATTACTCATCTATGTGCAATTAGAACCACAATGTGGCTGTTATTTGTTAGCAGTAACGATGGATGTAAACTCTCTGATGAGCACGACTGATTAATCTGCGGTGATTTTTCAGCAAGTAATATATCGGGGATCTTAGCGTTATGAGTTGCTATGGGATTTACAGTTTTAAAAAAATGACCAGAGACAAATAGCTGGAAACAGTGACTGTGCTACAGAAGAAGTTAGAACACTATGGCTATGGTCACGAAACGTGTATTCTCACCACTGTCGTGCACCTATGGCCCAGCAGCGTCAACGTTAATCACAAGCACTATCCTTTAACTAATCCGGCCACTCATCAGTTTAGGCCGTTTTCCGCTATAAATCGCCCGCCGTCCTGCCCAAGGTTGGTCCACAGACCCAGCAATGCAAGTAGCTATTTTTCACTTGCATGCTGTAGTGTGGACATAGACCATGTGGGCTGCAGGAAGGCTTTCCTTTCAACGTCCAGGAAATTAGAACAGAGAGTCTGAATTTGTTTGGCGCGCGCAATCATATCATGCTGCTGGACCTGTCAAGCTGGATTAAGAGCGAAGGTGCGGATTAATGCAGCTAGCTTGGTCCAATGGCGTGATCTTCTCTTAAACAGTGATTTTATTTGCACCTGGGGTGGCCTTCAGGAGCTGCACGCCTTGCCTGTTTTCCTTGATGTCCACCACGTGTCTCCTGGTACTTTTCCACTTTTCCATCCATGAAGTCACCTTTCCTATCATTCAATAAACATCCTGCCATCGCTGGCATCAGTTATGAGCACGTAGCCTCGCTCGCGGCTTCATTTGGCCGGCGTCTGCGACATCTGTCGGGCACGTGAAGCGCTAGCGGTCAAGGGGAAGATAAAATACAATTCGAATAAATAAAAATAAATAAATAAAAGGCACGGATGTCAGAGGACACATCTGTGGCGTGTTCCGTGCTACACAGAAGGTGTGTGCTGCACACGTTTCTCCGGCACAGGGAGGAAGTGGGGGGCATTAATAATTACGTGGACATGTGTACGCTTTGACACAGGTCTCCGAGCTCCCTAAACGGCGCGTCCGTGCCACGCGGTAATCCTGATGCTCTGCAGAGAGCCGTTCGCCTGTCCTCTGCTGCATTTCACGTCGGCTTTTGACACATACCGAAAAAAAATACATTATCCTCCCCCATGGAGTTATCCAGCAGCTGTTTCTTATTTTTTTTTTTTAAAGTTGCCGTTGTCCAACATGTACAATGGAGACAACAATAAAACAATTGTATTAATATATGAATTTATAAGGTATCATTAAACGTATATTAAGAAACCAGGTTACGTCTGCTAGTCTGTAAGTGTATGTTACATCGCTCACATACGTATATATGTTAACAGATAACCTCCTGCAGTCATTACACAAATCCAAAGAATAATGGCCTGACACGATCGTTCAAAGCCTAGCTTTTTTCAGCAGTCATTATTCTTCGGTAATACCATGCGGTGTGCATGGGAGGTCATTGATCTGGCGCAAACTGTCCATTACTTTGATTATCTTAACCGTACATTACCCATTTGCTATTTCTATGTCCTTTGGCAAATTACGAGAAAAAATAAAATTTTTGTCATTTGGGGTTTCTTTGTTTTCTTTTCCTTTTCGTTATAAAGTAAGCCAAGCCGGAATTTGTGCCGATTCGCCATCTGGTAACGATCTAATTAAGCATTTCGACGCACTCCTCGCGCGCGGTTCTGCGGCATTCCTACTTCGGCCCCCGCGTCTAATCCGTGTTTCGCCGCCGAGAGCTGGCCGCCACGTGCCGGCTTGTTTCCTGCTTAAATTGCCGGTATCTTCCTTCCAAAACACCCCTCTACTTTAAGGAGGATGGCGGATCTTCCGCGGAGTGAGAGTTAATTGCCCTCACTTCCAATTTATGGGCTTAATGAAAATGACGGGCCCGGAAACCCGTCTCCAGCGTTCAGGTTCATTTAGGTATGAAGGATGGGGAACCGCGGCCAGTGAGGGAGGCGGCCCGTGTCGCCAAACAGCCATCTAATTAATGCCAACGGGCATAAGTGGCAATCAGTGAATTCCAATGGCAATGGCATTACGGTTTAAAACGGGGCATTATTAAAATGCTGGATAAATTATATCAGAGGGCAACATATTAGTGACAGGAGAATGAAATTTATTGTTCTGGAATGAGATTTAACTGTACGGGCTACACCAGGATGTCGAAACCGCCTTCGCAAATGGTGGTGTTTTGTTGCGGTAATGTCCTTAACTTGAAGTGGCCTGGGTGATACAAGATCCTTAAGTGCAATCAGTCTAAATCAGTTAGTCCCCTCCAATCATTTTACTGTATGGATAGGCTGTCAGAGTGGCGTGTAATTTATAACGTAGAGGAGAGGGGCTGTCATTCCGCGTTTTACCTGAAAGATAGTGCGCTTTGATTTAGGGCTTTGGCTCCGCTACATCTGTGCTGATTTACAGCACGGCCGGTCTCGCTGTCGATCCGTCCGCGGCCCAGTTGTGTTTTTTGAGTTAAGATTTCACAGCAGGAATGATCGAGAGAGAGGAACTGGTAGGGTTTGTGTTAACATGGTACTCTAGGGATTAGACGAGTGCTCCAGGATTTTTCAGACAGAAAGTGTTTTAAAATAAATAAATGTATTGAAATTAGAACAAATAAACGCTCTTCCTGCTTCCACTGGCCCTGAGTGCGTCTTAGGATTTATCACTCTCACTATGGCAGTCATAGAATTTTAAGTATCCATCGACGGTTCCGGGCCACGGTGTCATGGGGTCAGGCAGCGCCGAACCCCCTATAATATTACCCAGCCCTTCTTGTCAGTGTGCCCCACCCACCAGGGAGCAGGGCTCGGGCCGGTGAGACTCGCTTTGGTTTCCTGCACTGAGCCTCCTCACTTCACAAATCATTCCATGTGCTTCCCTGCCAGGGCTTCCTCAGGACTCTTCGCAGAGCTTCCCGATCCCGGCTACAGTTTTAGGGGTCATCATTCCCCGGGATAAGATTGAAGGAGCCCACAGACAAATCTCAGAAACAGAGGAGAGCGCCATTCTGCTGATGGGACAAGGCGTCATCTTTATTCCCATCTTTTCCCCCCCCTCTGTTCCTCTTTTTCCTTCTTTTTCTTCCCCAGAGAAATCTGACTTTCCAGAAGCAGACCTTCCCATCCTCCAGCTCATCTGTGCTCGTCAAGGCCGAGGTCGACCTGGAGTACACAGAACAGAGGACGGACCTTCCTCCTGCGGCCACATCCGGCACGTCCTGGCAAAGAGCTTCTGAATCGGAAGGCGTCTTCCAGGAAAATCCGAAAGGAGTGTGACGGGAGACTTCGTAAACAAGCCTCTCCTGTAAATCTTAGGCACGGAAAAATCCCGACTCACCATAACCCACGCAGCGTAAGAAGCTGCTAGGCTTCATCATGGTACTGCCGGCCCGACGCCAAGGGTGTCTTTCGCTCCTCGCCGTCTGCGCCGTGCCCGTTAAATCGGGACGTGGCTCGCCGTGCTGGCACGCCGTGGTAATTAAGAGCGAGCCCATCTGTGTGCATCATCAAAGCAAGCGGCCCCTCCACGCCGAGTGAGGGGGTGTGATGTGTGCCGGCTGACAAACGCATGATCGCGACACGCTCACACCATGCGGGAGGCAGGTGAAGGTCGCCCCGGTCACCAGGATCCCAAGGTGTGACACAGGCTTATTCAGAAACCCCCCCCCCCAAAATATTGGGCGCGGGAATCATAATCCAAAGCAAAACTCATTAAATCATAATATAGCCAAAAGTCACTTCCCTAACTCACTAATTAGCAGGCTAAATAAAATCAAAATCTTTATGCCATATTCATACAGTGTCATGGATACAGTATTCCTTTACTATATATTTTACTTTGTAATATTTCTGCATACATCATTTACTTATTATGTTGTCATTATTCTCCTTGATTGTTTTGCATGACACTCCAAAGCTAAGTCTTTGTATATAAAAGTATTTGGGAATAAACAGATCTGGTTCTCATTCTTAGCTGTTTAAATAAATGATCTTCTTAATAGAAATACACTGAAAACACTTGGGACTGAGCATCGCTGGTTGTACCTGAACACGTTTGGGCCCCAGCTGTGTGCTCTAAAATAATCCAGCCACAGAGAAACTTTTCAGGATTATTGTCATGGGGGATGAGTGTTTTCCGGGACGCGAGCACATCTGGGCTTGGCTGGGTCAGCCCATACCATAAAACCTGCATTTCCCCCCGCAACTCTGTTCTGACCTCACGGGAAAGTCAATATTGATTGATGCAAGATTTTCTCCCCCCCCCACCCCCCCAAGACGCTCCCTCGCAGGAGGATGTTAACCTGATCCTGGGTAGACTTGGAACGAAAAACACAAAATGCTTGCAGGGAATAATGTTGTAGAGGCCTGTAATCTTGGGACAGTTCCCTCCATTACGCGGTTCTGACGTTTTTAAGGTTCCCAATGCCAAATCGATGGGACATAGCTAATAAATTATGTCAATGCAAAACCGAGCCGGACAATTGATTCCAAATGAGTGGCTTTGTCAAAGCCAGCATTGTGTATATTTATCCTTCTTTGAACTGTTTCCCCTTCATGTAGACAAAAATCAAGCTTGAGTCCCGAACGTGACTGGGTGCACGATACATGAAGCATCCTAGAGTGTATTTCATAACCGAGCAACACATTCAGCACAGCGCTTTGGGAATTTCGGTGCAAAAGCCAGTTAAAGTATGCACAATATTCATATTTATGAAGGCTGTCTTCTCTGTGTTGTGGTCCAGGCCGCCATCATGTTTTCTCCATTGGCTAGGCCCCGCCCTACCTCACCCGCTTTGATCGTCCGGAGGACGGCCGCCACGTGGTGAGGCTTCCAGTGTCCTGTCCCAAGAAGTGCGTGTCTCCCTTGCCTGGAACATCCTTAAAATGTCCCCGAAAACATCCTAGCCCCTTGGCACCAGCTCCCCCAGCATCTGCTCTCAATACGTGGAAGACATGGAGGCCTGCAACTTGGAAACATCCAAGGACCGCCGTGGAATGGCATGTCGTCATTTCTGTCCCATCTCGCTCTCTCCCTTTCACTTGGGACGGCCCCATCTAATGGGGCTCATCTGCATAGGCCGTCACGACTTCAGCGCACTTGGACAATGCTAATGTCACGGTCAGGGACAACGGCGGGCCCGAGGAGGGCCATCCCACGGTTTGAGGCATATTCTCAGTGAGCGAAGCGAATTCCCGGCCAAACCGACGCTCGGTGTCACATGTGCGTTTCATTCGCCGAGCACGTTTCACTCAATCCAGCGATACGCGATGTCCGCAAGAATGCAAAACGCTCAAAGGGACAGCGGTGAGCCCCTGGAAATGAGTCATTCTTGCTATTGCTCCATGCGCTCATTCCCGTGAATATCCATGAATACCCACCATCAGACCCAGTTTGCTTTGTGTGTAAATCAATGCACAGCAGTCACACGATAAGGAGGTCCTACAGTGTACATTTGGGTATTTTGGGTTGGTTGAGCTGAGTGTGCACGGGGGGGGGATGGCAACTGTGCAAAATCTGTCAGTTGGGGGAGGAGCTAATGATCAGGCTAATGATTATTGTAAGAGATGTAGATCAGGGAGGTATGTTGGTCACCGTGAAAGATCACAATTCACATCCACCAAGATCATGGCAGGCTTTCTCCTTGGGGAACCACAGGTACACGGCCTCATTGTTCCGAAGATGGCCACGGTGACCTTCACTGTCAGCTGGGAATCTTGTGTGCTTCATTTCTATGAGAACTGTAAGGAAGAAGTACACTGTCAGGGAAGAAAAGTACCAGTTTGTACCATTGAGAAAATCATTACTTGTCACCTGTAATATGAGGTACAGAAATTAACTTTGTTGATATTTTTATAACTTTTGGGTTACATTGATGTTGTTTGTAGCTTGGAAAACAAAACTGTACCAGGGCCGACCCTTTTTGGCTGATTTTGACCTTTGCTTGTCACTATATCTATACTATAAATGGACTATAAATAATATAATCAATTCAATTCATCTTCCATGCTGTCAGAAAAAAGGTACTAGTTTATATCGCTGAGGGTACAATTACTTGTCATTGGGGCTGTACCCTCAAGGGTCTGTCAGTTGTACCATAGCTGTAGATACATGTACTTTTTAAGGTACAGAAACGGACTCTGAGGGACATTTTTGTACCATTGGGGGTACATTAATGTTGCTTGTACCTTGGGGGTGATAATTTCTGTTCCATAAATTATTGCCTGGAGCCTAAGTTATGTCAAAAACACTCACCAGTTCCTCCACAAACCCATATGCAGTACAGGGTCATGGCAAGACCATCTATAGAAACAGGTCAGAAGGTGGAGAATCACCCCGGATGAGATGCCAGTCCATCGCAGGACATACTCATGTTCTATGACTAGGTCAGCAGCACGGATGAACCTAACCATGTTTCTAAGCTCTAGGAAAAACAGCTGTACGCACAAAGCCAAACGGAACCCAAAACAGTATGAGCCTCCAGTACTAACAAGCAAGCCACCAATGTGACAGTTTACTTGAATTACTCTTAGGATTTAAAATAATGCACTTTTTAAAACCATTAATCTGTAAACCCTACAACCCACTGAGGCCTCTTTAATCAACATAACGGATGTCTTCGAGTATTAATGTTAGAGGAGGGGAATACATCAAAATGGAAAATGATTTTGTTGGACTATTAAAGTTTTGCACACACACTGCAGCAAGACCTTGAATCTACCGAGGACAGTACAAGGGAAAAAAATACTAAACTTTTTAAGTGAATAATTTTGGATGGAAAACAACCTCATTCGGTTTTCTTCAAAATACCTAAGGGAGTGGTCATGAATTTGAAACGGAAGAAAACACTTTGAAAAAGATTGTTTTTAAATGAACCATGTCAATGCGCTAAACACTAGGAGTATTCAGTATTACGGAGCCTGAGGCAAGGGGTAAGCGTATGATACAAAAATAAGCGTGTGTCCATTTGCAGTGGGGCGGATGACGCTCATTTAAAATGCAGATGTCATTGGGGTTTCTCTGGTTATGTCCAATAGTTAAGTTGTCTAGGGAAGCAGCTGACTTTTTGTCATGTTAATACACACCGGTATCAGTAAGGTAACGCTACCATACAGCCTGTCATTTCAATACCTTCTTACTTACTGAGCTGACATCTGTATTATTATTATTTTTTTTTAAATAAGGGAATTATCGATTCAGTTATTTTTGCTCTAGTCTTTTGTCGCATTTGTTTCATTATTGTCATTTTTTTTTTGGAGCTCTGGGCACATTTCAACAGACTTCATCCACACGTCGTCTATAAACACTTGGGGACATAAGGCAGTTCGCTTTGAAGCTTGAGAAGTCGGGCTGATATATATATATATATATATATATATATATGTATAAACCAAAAACAGTGGACGGAGAAGGAACAGTCACAATCTGTAAACCGGAGGACCAAAGTCATTTTCTGGCCAGGAAGTGGTCAATGTAAAAAGCACTTTCTCCACTTCCAGTAATCAAACGGAATGGAAAGAAAAAAAAAGAAAGGGAGATGGATAGAAGGAGGGAAGTATGTAGCCCGTCAGACAAACGGCCAGAGTGACCCAGTTATCTTCCCACAACACGGCCCGGAGGAAGCGAGACCTAGAAGGGGACATGACCCTGGAATGGTGACAGACCCACCGGAGGATTTCCAAGCCAAGGTGCAGCACTACCCTCTGGCAGTTACCCTGAATATCTCCAGCTGTATAAATCACTAAAAACTGGCCTTTCAATTAAAGTGCTGGCCTGGCAACTGAACATAAAACACTATGACATACTGCCTATTTTATGATGTCCTGTTTCAAAAAAGAAAATCATCAGATGCACGATACTAAAAAGGCTCTAAGTAGGTGTTTGCCATTTCCCAGAATTAATTAGCCATTGGGGAGAAGCAGATTTCTCCTTCAACAATTTATTGTACCTGTCACATGGCTCTCCAGTACAACGCCTTGACTTCCTGTTTCCTACTTCCTGTTTTCCCCTCTCCTTTTCATCCAATCAGCATTCTCTTAACTCTACTAGGTAGTCTGATGCACAGATTCCAATCAGCAGATTCTGAACAGTATTAAGAATTAGATAAGAAGATAACATAACTCAACATTCAATGATTTCTAATAAGCCTGTCTTTGCATGGTTTATTGGATATTAATTATATGACCTAAGAAAAAAAGTATAGTGAGTGCGGGTCAGTCAACATGGGATCCAGTTCTTAGGATTTAGCAACTGTCACCATGGACCTGGCTGAATGGTGACGCGAAACAGCCAATGAGAAGAGGTTTCCTCTTTGTCGCCATGCCTACAGGAGTCAGCTGGGAAATTTTCCCAGCAGCCTCTGCTCCGGTGACCACCACCCTCCCGGAAATATGGAAGGCCCCATTTTTCAGGCTGCTAGAGACTCTCAGGCCAGAAAGCTAAGGGAAAGCGAGGCCTCCTCACTGGGGGTGTCTGTGATGCAGACGTAGGACTATTGCCCAGGGGTTTAAGGGCTGATTGGCTTCTCCTGGCCGGCATTCAGACATCTGTACAACATAACCAGATGTCACATGATGCAAGGTGCAGCTCAGATGTCACATGATCTAGGGTGCAGATCAGATACCACATGGTTTGGGGTGCAGATCATCCCTCTCGCTCCTGCTTATTTTACCTATTTTTCACGGGTACAGTTTGCGCCATCCTAGGCTCCCTCCCTCTCTGCCGGGCCTCTGTTAATCCTGAAAAGGAAACCCCAACAAACCTTTCCTTTTCTCCCTATCCTCAGGTCAGGCTGCAATCAGAGAATGTCTCACAGACAGTTAAAGCAAACCTCTCTAACAGTAGCCCTTAAAAATGTAAATAATTTCACACCATAATATTAAATCGATCAACAACCTATTCTCACAGTCACATGTCTGTTAGGCTACTGAGCACGGCCCATAACTCCCAATATGGTCCTCCAGGACCCACAGGCGGTCAATGTTTTTGCTCCCTCCAAGCTCCCTGTCAGGCAGTCCACATTGGAGCTGGGAGGGAGCAAAAATGTGGACTGTCTGTGAGTCCCCAAGGACCGGATTGGGAGACACTGCCCTAAAAAATATTCCAGGGGTGCCAGACAAACAGCTGGCCCTGGCGCTCAGAGCCCAGGCTTAACTCTCACCTGTATGTGTGTGCGTCTTAAAGAAGAGCATGATGGGATACACCGAAAATTAAAAAGCATTCCAATGTACTTTTGCAAATAAAGCATTGTTTTGTAATAATCAGGTTAAAATAGTTTTTCAGTTTTTTTTGTATGATCACTGAGACAGTATTTTTTCTATCAGGTTGCAGCTGTTTTAGACATTTGTTTAACAATTGAACTGCATTATGGATGCCTGTCTCTGGAACATGAAAACGGCACTATGCTGGATATGACTCTTTAAGTCCAGCTGCTTATGCGATTCCCGCCAAACGTGGCGTGCGGGTGATCGCAGCTGTGTGGCCCACTGGCGGGTGATTTCATGCTAATTCGGCGGGGCCACATTTAACGTGGGTTTTATTAATCAGGCAGCAAAATTACCATCCAACTTACAAATCGCCCCTCTGATGGAGGTGGCCCGGTGAGGAATATACTGCTGTTTGCTTGCAGATGTCACCCGTGTGTTTTCCCACTGTCGTGACCTATTATGTCAAACGCTCTGGGGCCTGACTGCTGTACAGTTTGGGTTTGCCATGACGAAACTCCACCGGGCGTAACCCGCAGGGAGGCCAGAGCTCTGGTTTGGACCGAGTTTCCTTGCAATAACAATGGTACCTTAAACGCTCAGAATAACAAAGAGAAATGTGCCTGGGCCACAGCCGGCAGGTCGGATCCACGAGAGGGCTGCAGAAATAAGGAAGCAAGGAGCAGGTGCGGGTGTCCTGCAGAAAGACGAGGCGCAGGTGCGGGTGTCCTGCAGATAGACGAGGCGCAGGTGCGGGTGTCCTGCAGATAGACGAGGCTCAGGTGCGGGTGTCCTGCAGATAGACGAGGCTCAGGTGCGGGTGTCCTGCAGATAGACGAGGCGCAGGTGCGGGTGTCCTGCAGAAAGACGAGGCGCAGGTGCGGGTGTCCTGCAGAAAGATGAGGCACAGGTGCGGGTGTCCTGCAGATAGACGAGACGCAGGTGTGGGTGTCCTGCAGAGAGACGAGGCGCAGGTGTGGGTGTCCTGCAGAAAGACGAGGCGCAGGTGTGGGTGTCCTGCAGAAAGACGAGGCGCAGGTGCGGGTGTCCTGCAGAAAGACGAGGCGCAGGTACGGTTGTCTGGCAGAAAGACCAGGCGCAGGTGCGCGTCTCCCGTAGAAAGACGAGGCGGCGCTGCCACAGACTGCACGCCGTTAGAAGCGGCAGCCTTTGTTTGGGCTGCGCTGCAGTTTGTCAACATGCTCTCTCTGAATTATGGAATAACATGGGGGTAAGAACAAAAAGCATGTGTGGATGCAGCCCAGTCATAATAGTAATAATAATAGCAATAATGGATGGATGGATGGATGGATGGATCAATAAAGCACCTGTACCTCAACTCCTATACTGGAATTTGAAAGCTGAAAAATCAATGGATGGACAAATGGATAAAATAACAATAATATAATAATAATAATAATAATAATATGTAATATTACATTGTATTATAATATAATACCACCATCAACAACAGCAACAACAACAATAATAATAATAATAATAACAATAATAAAAGTGTTTTCATATAATATGTTGAGTGCTCCTACAATACTTTGAGTATAAAGCACAATGAAGCCCAGAACAAAAGGACCAAAGTAAACAAAAAGCACAGCAGGCGGGGGGATAATGACATACCTCCATTTAGATATTAAGTGAAGCATAGAGAGAAATGCAGGAGAAAATCAAAGAAATACTGCGGCAGACTGCTGAGAGCAGAGGGGGGATCTGTGTGACAGTGGGAATGGAAATACAATTAGGTAAGGAAGGGTCGCAGCAGATGTGCTGGGGAAGGATCTCCCACTTTGCCAGTACCTTCTGTGTTACTTGTAAATTCTACGTTACTTTCTGAACAGAGCGGAGGATACTTCGGGGCAGGGCTAAGAATGGCCCAGTTCACAAAGTGGTACGGTAGGTGGAGACAGGTACCCGAGAGGCGCAGGGTACACTGAGGGGTTAAGGGGGTCGCAGAGGTACCGATCCGTGCTGGTTTTCGGAGTACCGCAAACAAGGGCGCTGCAGTGCTTTGCAAGGGTGGCCGAGCCACGAGATGCAGGTGATCGCTCTCTCGCTGTATCTCTCTATCTGTCAGATCTTTGTAAGGACCCCTACCAGGAGCTAGAGGGAACAAGCAGGGTTTAGAAGGTTGCCCAGGCTACTGATCCATGTCGGTTTTTTTTTTAAAGATCAGGAACAAGAGCTGCAGCCTGTAATCTGGGGGGGGGGACGGGTTCACAGAGCCGCCAGTGTCGAACCCAGAGTCAGGTGATCTCGTTCCTCCATCTCTCTCGCGCATCTCCGTAACACCTAGTCGTTGCCCAGCCTCTGGAGGGCATCGTAGTTCATTGAGTAGGGCCTTGATGGAACACTAGGTCATTGTATCCGTAGTGGGTATGGAAAAAAGCTGAACGATACAGGATTCGGCATATAAAAAAAGATCGAATTGTATAGTTAAAAAAGCCTTTGGAATATGAGCATGTCCTAAGTATTATGGGGAAACGTGAATTACTCATCTCTTAACCTAGCTACAGAAACTCAAAGCCCAGAAGCTTTGTTTTATTACTGCCCAACTGCTAGGAATGTGGATCGTTCAGGTATAAAGTCAGTGATTCAGTGTGTTATGCGGAGACAGAGGCAGACGGTGTAAGGGAACATGATCCTGGGGGTGGATTTAAAGCCAGCCAGAGACGCATTGTTTCCTGTCCAGGATGTAGGATGTGAAACTACTTAGGGTAATGATGACGCTTCCAAATTCCGGGGAGCCGAGTGGTTAATCTGACGTCTGTCCGTTTTTTTTTTTCTTCTTCATGTGCAGATATAACAAACACCATCTTGTGCAGCTTAATGAAGCCAGCTTGAGATGAGGCTTTTAAGGTTTTCATCTTTTAAAAATAGATATGCTCTTTAGTTGATGGTGTACTTTGAATATATGTTTATAAGTGAGTCATATTTTGGATGCTTTGTAGAATCATGTATACATCAGCTACATGCATTGTTTAATTTACTAATGCAAAGGTAAACATTCAACAGCTGCTATAATCATATATTATTCTATTGTCATTATTATTGTTATTATTATTATTAGCTGTGTGGTATGGATCTGATTGCAAATGAAATATGCTGTTGAGGTGCATGTTACATCTTTACTGTGCACTTTTAATTACGCCAGACAGGATGATTAGGAAACACAATTTTGTGAAATATTTATCCAGATTTTTTTTTACCGCAAAATTACTGAAGTTACAAACATACACTCAAAAAAACCAAATTGCTCCGCATTCCAGGGTGGAAAGGAAATGATTTATGCGTGGTTAGTATTTACAGTCCATTGGTTGTGCACTGTCACCCACGAAAGTGTGCTCAGACATCCAACTAATCGCTTTTGGCGATTAAAAAGCGTGGGAATCCGGTGAGTGCCAGATGGGTCAGGAATGTTGAGAGGGGCACTGCTTTTTTCTTTTGCAACCCGTGGTTTTAATGTGCAATTTCTGCCGTTTATCTTAAACACGGACGCGGCCAATAAGAGAGGATGGTGTACATGGGGTACAGTCCCTCAAATCTGGAAAAAAAAGGAGAATGGCATGGCCAGAGAATAACTGAGAAATGGCGGCGAGTTACACGGACAGTCCTGCTGCGCAGTCGGCTTCGGCTCTGTTTCACCTTTCCACTCATCGGAAATCCTATTTCAATTCTCCCTGTTGGTGCGGTGTCTGTTTGGCTGCTCCGGCCATGAACCACGCCTGTTTTTCACCATTTTCCACCACTATAGAGTCCCGGCTCGCAGCTTGACCTGTGCCGGCCCGTGGCCCCAAGCTGCCTTCCGTTGACGTCCAGTTCCAGCCACCTGCATTCCCACCGTGTCACTAATGCCTGCGATACAAAAGCTATCCTTGCCCAATGGTGATTCATGAGCCCTCTGCGAGGGCGGAGCCAAGGCCTTGCAAAGCACTGCTTACCCACGGAGATATTCGGAAAGGGGGTGGGGTGAAGGGTAAATAGGAAGGTATGAAATGGACAAACCGGGAAGGGGGCGGTTTAGACATTTATCCCGAAAATACAGGAAGAGCCGAGAGCACGTGGAAGCAGAAACAGCACAGCCCTTAAATTAAACGCGCCTCATTCAGCTTTTCTTTTTATCTCTGCGGATAAATCACAGTCTGATCTCTCTTCAGGGACAGCATTTCCTAGCCGCGTGTCATTTAAATAGGATGGTGGTGGTGGGGGGGGGGGGGGGGGTGG
>JAODKN010000044.1:9481757-9494704 GCA_026774425.1 Petrocephalus zakoni
CCCAATCCCCATTCCCAAGGTGGTAGCTATTTCCAGTAGTTCAAGAAGCTCACTCACCATGACTCATTATAGGTAAACAGACGTCATCTCCTCGCATCAAAGTAATGATTCTGCTGTTACTTTTGTTATGACTTATTATCACTCTCTACACAGATAACTCAGGCTGAGAAAAGGGAAAAATAGTATAATAATATGAAGAAATTTGATATGCCATAAAGTAAAAAGCAAATATTTGAATAGGGGTTACATTTTCTTGTCTTGCGCCTTTTGTCGCAGTTTGTGTCGCGCAATTGAGTCGCATTGTGATCACCGTCTTTGACTTGCGCAGCTTTAGAAAGACGAGTCTGTGGAAGAGCGTTTGCACGGACTCCGGAGTGACGGAACGCCCCGATTTGCTCTCGACAGAGTGGCCGCCTTTCGCTCCAGAATGCGGTCGGGTTTGAGTCCAGCTCAGTTTCCCCCCAGCACTTAAGCCTGTCAGGGCCCGCTGCACTAACACATTGTTGCCGTCTCTGCCGGATGTGACACCCCTGCCCGCCCCATTTGTCCTCACACCTACTCCCAAACTCCCGGAAAGAGCTCGGCCCCCTTTTGCTTCAGCCTCTTTAAACACCGAGGGGGGCTGTCAGATAGTGCCGAGTTCGGCCCAGCTTCTTACTTATATAAAGCGCTCATTGTTGGTCTCACTTTGAGTCTCAGTGCAGCAAGTAACCTTCTGCAGCACAAACCCTGTGGTAGCGACCAGCTAATAATTGACTCAGAGCTAAATATTTCTGTACACAAAGACCCAAAATACAAAATCAATGGGTCATCTGCTGACTTGTAGCCCATACTCTCCCTGTAACCTCATTTGGATATGAGTACACGTGTGTGTGTGTGTATGTATATGTGTGGAACTATTTTGTTATTTATATCATTCTTATTATATTTTCATTTCAATTACAATTACAGTACAATTCCATTTACATTATTTATTTCATCCTTATTACATTTACAAGCCTATCCTTTATCCTTTTATCCTGTTTGGCTGAAACTAATCAGTTATTATTGTAATGTTAGCATCATGCTAAAAAAATTAAATGTTTGAGGTTTATAAGAGTGAGCTAAATAACACAGCCGGGGACTCCATTAGTCTGAGTGTAAATGTGACCTTACAACAAAGAAGTAATCAAGCATCTGGCTGCTCCAGCATCCTGTGTGAGGCATTTAGCACCAAGGCCACAGGACGGTGTGAAATGTGTATGTGTGCGTGTGTGTGTGTGTGTGTGTGCGTGTGTGTGTGTGTGTTCTCCGCTTCCTGTGCTCACCTGTGACTTCTCCTTCCTTTCCCAGCAAATGAGTAACTGTCTCTCCATTTACCACCTTGACTCATGAAAGGAGCGAGTCTGAAGCCCGACCAGGTGCTTTATTTTCCGGACTAGTGTGACCTCGCACTTGGTTATTTGCAGCAGTCTTGAGCATTTAAAGACCTGGCGCTATTTAGCGCAATGTTATTTATTTTTTTTCCCCCGCATGCTTAATGAATAATTCACGAAAGCAAATCATGTGTTGTATTGGAGGCTAAAGCGAGCCAAAAAGCGAGTGGTACAATCAGCAAAAAGGAAAAAAAAGGAAGTTACTAAAAGAATAATAGTTGCACAATTTCCATTCCCAATCCCTCGACTGTTGTTTGGTAGATTTCTCAAGAGGCCCTAACAAAGCGAGTCTCTCCCTTCCATCTGTAATGAATGTTTGTGTGTCTTCTGTGCCATAAAAGCAGGGTAGCCACCAGGACATTCGTGATAGCTGATTGGAAAATGATAGGAGGTCGGCTAGCAGGAAAAACTGCATGGCCTAAGTGTGTGTGGGGAGTGGCAGTGTTTAGATAAGATAACCACTAAGATAAGCTCAGTACTGTCACTTACGAAGAGTATTTTTGTTCAGGCAGTTGGGCTGGAGTGGAGTGAAAACTGGGACGATTTTCCAATACCCTCCCCCCCCCCACACACTGTTGGATGGAAGAATGGGTGGAAGAGGGTGTGAAAGCAGAAGATGAGAGATTTAAAATCTTAATTCTGAGGTAAGAGAATAACAATTAATATAAACCCGGTCCTCGTTCCCCTATCTGGAAGTTTACACACAACCGAGCTTCTATTAATACTAGATCACAAAGGAGTGGAGATGGATTTCTGCGCTGATCTGGAACGGACGTCGCTGATTGACGTGTTCGAAACGGCAGAAACATCCCCGCGCTCTGAACTATTTCACTCTAGATGACTTTGATTTTGACGTGTCTGACAAAGGTCAGGCTCAGTTCGCTCGTGAAATGTATGTGTGTAAGTAAGTATGAAAGGGAGTTTCCGGAAAAGAGTGGCACCGAGAATATGATTGTCACCCACCCTGATGATGTCATCATCTAGCTTTCCATTTAAAATAAGGCGAAAGTATGCACAGTTTTTTTGTCGTATACCTCCTTGGTTCCCAAGTGTATGCCACAGAAAAGGGGACCTGACACAAGGAGCCTTGTAAAATCACTAGTCATGTGAGATCAGAGTGGATTAATTCATTTTCATACCAACCATAATTAGGATAATGGCTTCCAGTGGACAGTATTTATGCTAATAACTGATCTGGAATATGTGATTGAATCAAGCACTGCCATCACTTTTCTGGAAAAGTATACAAACATGATATGTAAAAACAAAAAACAGAATTGAATGATTGTCACTGATATGCATAATGTGTATAGCCGACATGGTGAAAGTTAGCTGCAATTGATTGACTAAAGCTGTTTGTGTCACATGAAAGGGTAAAGGGGACATTTTAAAATCTGTTGGATAGCAAGACTCAAAATTAAATGTTACAGTTTCAAAAGATTCCATACAATGGCTTTGTAAGTGTAAATGTAAATAAAATTCATAATCGTTTAACACTTCCGACAATCACATAAAAGCTGTGAGCGCGCATAGATGTTCACATATGGTGCAATTCGTGTAAACAATGTACAATTAACTCTGAATATCATAAATCCTTAAAACCCTGCAGAAGTGACAACAAAGGGAACCGAGCAACACAAAGAGACATGCGATACTAAGATCAACAGTTATCCAGTTATTTGAATGATCTTATAATTGCACCTGTTGGAATGATGCAGAAAGTGTCAGTCAGGATGATAAAAGGAGACATTTGATTTTACATTCAAGGCTGAGTGTGGCCTTGCGGTTCTGTAGCTAGTGTCTTCTCTGGGCCTTTTACTAAGTTTAGGTGATGGTAAATTGCCTTTAGTGGGTGACTTTGCACAAAAAACCTGTCTAGGATTATACCCAAGCTTGTACCCTACGTCTCATGCAGGGTTGCCAGGTTTGGTCAGCTGGCCGGAGTGGGATTTCCAAATCGAGACAAGTCTGCATACGCATTTACGTGCATGTAACAGTTTTACTTCCTTGTAAATAGTCTGTAAGGCTTGCAAACTACCCTTTTGATGTAGCTAATTTTAGGTTTATAATGGAATAATATAGATTTGCCGTAAGATCTCTTGCCTGAGAGTGAAGACGTAAGTGTCACACCAGATGCGTGAAAGTTGGCGACCAGGTTCATGGGATTGCTGCTAATCTACTAGTACCTTTAATTTAAGATATCAATGACAGTAAACAAGGAACAGGTTCATTGCAATCTTGGGTTTATAGGTGAAAAATACCTATAAGCCCAATGCATGGCAGTAAGGCTGAAGCAGAGCCCTCCTATGCAACACTGAGTCAAACTGAATGTGAGGTTACTTTGAGCTGAGTAAGGACTCACACGTCCGGCTGGCATGAGTGATGAACGTGTTCCCGGATCATCTTAATAAATAATGCATGAAATGTAATAGCGCGTTGTATTAGGGTGCAGTAAGATAGCTAGTGCTACCAGCACAAAGCTAGTAGACTCCAGGCGGAGGTTAAACAATACTGGATCTTTTTGCAGAACGTTTGTATACATAAGGCGGTGCAGAGCGCTTGGCTAAAGGTATGCAAGCTGGCTAATGTGCGTATGCACACACACGCATGAACACACGCACACATACAACACAAATAAAAAATATATACCCTGGATTGCCAATAGCCTAAGGGGCAATATTTTCCCCTTATTTTGTGGAAAAAATGGATACCATCAAAGTTCAAAATGTCCATAGAATGGCCCTCAACGCACATTCCACACTGCTCTCAGAATATTCCCCTGAATTTGTTCTAAATGTGGAAAAACGTCAACCCTGAGTTTTAGCGACTCAGACCAACATCATCAAACCTTATGCCACCCACAATTCCTTAAATGACCGTTATCAACGACGTTTTAGATCTTTCCGGTCCTCCGGGGTTCCTGCTTGGTCCATAGCGGGTTACGGACTGGTATAGCTGTTGAGGATGACGCGTTGTACCCATGATGGGAAAGTTAAGGTCAGGCAGCTAAGCCAAATGAGCAAATTACAGCAGTGGGGGAGGCTTAGTCAGTGTTCTCGAGCGACAGATTATGTCATCATTAACGAGGTCGCTTTGTGCGCACATTCACGAGCTCGGCTCGACATTATCCAGCTTTTATGGACACCATGCGCTAATGGTGCCGCCACTGAGCTGATGCTGAACAGGAGCCAGACCTGGATCCAGACCCCTCCTGTAGCAAGCCCCACCCCGCCTTGTAATTCGGTACCGATTACCCATAATGCCCCTCAGTGGGCTACAGGAAGTGCCCCATACATAAGAGGCTCGGTAGTCCATACCACTGCTGTTGATGGTAAACAACATGCCTTTGGGTGGTGCAGTTTGTGTGGTCTAGAATCTCAGTACAGGTGGGACCAACGCTTATTTCTCTTTAATTTGGGCACATTGTTTTTTCTTCACCCAAAAACAAAACAGAGAATTAGCCCTGGAAACAAAAGAACCCCTTCCGTATATATACAGCCTCCATGTGTAACATCACCTAGCATAAAGCTGACCATCTCTTTGTTAAAATCGTATTCCGCTTCATGCACGTGTTTCAGAGTTCCTGCTGATCTTCACTGTTAATGTTCTTCTCCTTGTCTGGTATGATGTCGGCCTCCGCCAGCGCGTTGTCCTCAGTGTGATCGTGGCTCCGTAAGGTTAAATTAACCACACCACTCGCTACAGACTCCTCACACTCTCCCCTAACAGCGGGTTAATAGCCTTTACTTAGTTACACGGCCAATATGTTCCACCAGATGAAAACCGGAGTGGCCTTAACTTCTTTTAATTTATTTTTTTATGACAGAAGAGGCTTTTCCTTCTTTCTTTAACAAGGTTTTCATACCATGGCCCATTTGGAACTCCCTTTTTATTAAATTAGTTAGGGAGAGAGCAGGAAATCCTAAAGACCTTTTAATGGCCGACCGCTGCTTTTTGGGAAAGGTCAGAACATCAGTAAAAGTATACTGCATAGATCACTCTCCCCTCCATATGTGAGGTGACGTGCGGTGGGGGTGCGTGTCTGAGGGGGAGCGGGGTGGGATTGATGAATGCCTGCTGACCTTACCAGCACCGGATTCCCATGTTGTTTTTAACACAGACCACCAGATAGCTGCAGAGCTGCTTACCAGGGCCCCAGTAAGACATTCCTTCTATTATCACCATAAAACAACTTTATGGGAGTCATTCAGCTTTTACCACAGTGGCAAAAGTGTCATATAAATGTTCAACGTAGGAACCAGGCCACTGTACCCAATGCAGTAACCAACACTGACTGTTACCAGTCGTAGAACAATAACCGTTTCTTGGCAACACACTTTAGCCAATTACATACCCTGTAGCATATTTTAACAGTTTCTAATTGGATGTAAGTAGAGCATTGCAAAGGTCATGGGTTCAAATCCCAGAGAATACGCATAAACTGTAACCATTCCCTCTGATGTAAGCTGCTTTGGATAAAAGTGACAGATGAATGAATGTAAATTCGATTTAATTAAAAGCCTCGCAGATCTGACCAGATTCAAGCAGTCCCCGCTCGGAGGGTGAATAAGGGTGTTAGATCTTTAATCTCAAAAGTTGATATGTTGAATTCGGCGAATCACACTCAGCTTCCTCTGCCATTTCTGCAAAGGCAGCCCTAAATCCATTTTCAGGGCTGAATTGATTTCCTCTGAATGTACTGAAAATTAATAAAAACCCATCTAAAAAACTATATGTAGTAAAAGAAAAAAAAAAAACTTAAGGAGCACTCCTTCAGACAGTCAGCACCCGTGCCGCTCGATGGCACACAAGGATGCCTTTGACCGCGAGGGCTGCTCCTTTGAGAAAGGACGGTTCATTCTGCATCGCTAGTTTTCATTGTTTTGCAAATCTGTCTTACTTTCCCGACCAATTCTAATCTGTCACAGTTCCTTAAATAAATCTGAAAAGTTCAATTTGGGTTCACTCCGTGGATGGAATATGATTTTTACTTGCAATGAGGCAGAGGACAATCGCCTGTATTTTAGGCTATAACCAGATTGTTCTAACAGAGGAAAACATGCTCACAGAATATATTGTTTTTGGCAGTCTGAGTTACCTCAAGGGAGAGGCCTACCTATCAAAAAAGATGGGATTCTAAAATCAGTGCAACCAATTTTTGCGTCAGCATTTGTCTTTAATAGACAGCGTGCTGTTCGAGTTTCTCTGTGGCAACTGATTGCAAATAAAAGCCTGGTGTTTTCCGATTGGAGGACTTGAGAGCCACCATAATGGTCCCCCGCCACCTGGATGGTGAAGTACCCAGGAAAGGCACGCACACTCGGGGTCTCAGTGCCTCCGATCGCGCTCGCTTTTGATACAGTGCCCCGCTGTGGCTCGAATGTGTGACTCACACTTAACATCTACCCATCCATCTTCCATAACCTCTCATCCAGTGCGGGATCACGGTGAGCCTGGAGCCTATCCCAGGAAACACAGCGCGGGGGAAAACCAGTCAATCATAGGCAAATGCTCACAAAGACACTCATACGCTACGGGCGATTTAGAGTCAGCAATTCCGATAACAGCACGCCACCGGACCGCGAGAGGGAAGATCCAAAGGCGGGACTCGACCCCGGGGCCAGGGATGGTGCAAAGCCACTGTGCCACCCACATACCGAACATGACGCACTGCGGAGAGGCTCACAGAGTTGCATGTTTGATTCACTAATTCACGATTGAATCATGTCGGTTGATAGTGTATGTACAACTTTAGATGTACAGGGCCTACATGCAAATAACAACAAAAAGTAGTGACAGAGTGAGGGGCGGGATCTGGAAGGAAGAATTGAGTAGTGAGTCGCCACCCACTTCCGCAAGAACGAGGAAGTCAAAATTTTCCCAAGGGTAGAATTACGGTATGCAAATGAGCACCTTTCGTCCAATGAGGGAGAGGCTTGGTGGACTTGGGGGAGGGCAAGGGCAAGATGATCCCACCGGTCGAGGAAAGGTGAGTCCCACCCCCCCCTCCCCTGGTTATATGGAAGGGCAAATTCAATCAGGGCAGGGAGTCAGAGTCTGGGGTGTGAAAATTCAATTTGGCTTCCTCATTTGGGAGAGCCGAGTGGGGCACTCCTTTCACCCCTCGGAGCAGGTGCCCTTCAACTTGGAAGATTGCCGCCCGGGGGCCACCGCCCACATTGGCCACTCCCCGTCTCCCAGATCCTCCTAAGCTAATTATCTCCACTTTGGCTCTCGTTCCACTTCATTCCCGCAAAGTTGCTGTGCCTCCCCCCTGTCCCGCCCCCCGAGCGGGTTCGACCGTGAAATCGCATACTTTGTCGCTTACCCAGTTTGTCACTGATTAGGAGGCAAAAACACGGCCCTTGGGTGTAAAACCGACTGCAAACATACCATTAGGAAGCTCAGTTGCAGTCATACATTTACAGGTAGGCCTCACTCCAATCCATCCATCTTCCTTATTTACGTTTATCCTAAGTGGTTTACAGTAGAGGAAAAGGTTACAGTTCAGGTCCATTTCTGGGGACTTGAACCCACAACCTTTGGGTGCGTAGAGGAAGCATCCATTTAGTGAGTTGTTATTGTATTTAGCAGATGCTTCTATTCAAAGCAACAAATAATTGAAAGCAGTAAGACCGTCCCAAGAGTGAAATTTAATTAGGACCTTATTCAAACGCCCAGCTCAGCCATCAATGGGATTTGAGCCAATGACCTTCCTCAGCTGCCGACCCACATACTCGCTGACCCACTGAACCAAGAACCTATCCCTAGCAGTACAGGGTACTCTTCAAACTAGCCAAAACTGACTTTTGTATCCTAAATTCTGCCACACATCATATTCATAGAACTAATTCAGGTTGAGCATGTTGCTTAATCTTGCCTAAATATACCAATAGGTCCCGTCTTCTCTCCAGGAAACGAGAACCTTTGATCCTTAGATGCCTAGCTAACCCCGCAGGCAATCAGAATCCTAATTTGCATTTCATACCGATATCTTTAAGAATTTTTGAATATTTGCTTTACCAAACAAATGGGTTTTGGCATGAGACACCCACGATGGAAATGCACGTCGTCAACAGGCAGCGCGAGGGCATATCGAATCTGGTGGCTCGCTGTTTACCGACTTCAAATTACACCCAGCTGTTCTGTAGTTGTATGGAAATAATAAGACCCTAAAAAAGCAAGTAAGAGACTGTTTATGTGGCCGACTTCAGAGCAGGCCGCATATGGTAATCTAATGTATAAAATAAGCATAAAAATAAGCTATGTTTTGTATAAGCTGAAACACATATGCCACCCCTTGTTTGTTTAAGTACGGTATTGTTCAGGGAAGACTGATCTGCTCCAGGGAGGAGACTTGGAAAAGAGGACAAGATTTTTTAACTCTTTTTTTTTTTTTTTTTTTTAAACTGGGCGGTGTTGTACCTAATAAGTCTGTGGTTTAGACACAATTATGGACGCAAATTCATTGTAAGAATGGGTGGTTTTGGGTTTGGTACCCCGTCAAACAAGTTCACTGTTTACCAATAGTGTTTCCAGACCTGTTAGCTTTGGTTTATTTCTGAGCAATGAGGATCTAAGTGATACTCAATGTCTGAAACCGAATCTGAGTGTTCACCTGAGATAAAATGAAATGAGTTTGCAGGACCCAGCTGTGAAGTAAAACGGGCAAGTCTTTTTACAAATCCAGCTGGTAATTCTCCAAAAAGAAAAAAAAACACTACAGTACATTAAGTGCATGAAGTTAAAAGACTTGAAATGAGTAAAAGACAAACGATTTTCCTGAGTGGGAGTCTCGACCATAATACCCACAATGCATCACGACCTAAGGCTGTTCATCGGTTTAACCTTTGACTCATCGGATGAATCAAATTCAGTCAACAACTCGTCGAGGTTATACTTCAAGCACTGTCACCAAACCAACCGCTTAGATGTTTCCACTGAATCCAGGCCTTGTTTTTTTCTAGTTTGATTGGGCCTATGACTAAAACTCCATTAGACTAAACTAACACTGACTTCAGACATGATCACATTCAACCCCCTATGTCATGCTTAGTAAGAGAATTGGAGCTGGAGGATTATTAGGGAGGTCCGTGAGCTAAGCCTCTGTGCCTGAGACCGGAAGGTTGCTGGTTCCAAGCGAGGCTCGCATATCAGTGGGCCCTTGAGCGAGGCTCTTAACCCCCAGATTTGTGTGTATAGGTGGCTGCCCTCTGCTGCTAAGCTTGATCTCGCTGACATATGTGTTTGTGTCCCACGGAGCGCAAGCTGGGGTAGGTGAAAAGAGAATTACTGCGTGGGGATAAATAGAGTGTTATCGGATTGGTGGAGGTCACATGACCCAGTTTGCATCAGTATCGTGTATTGAGTCGATGCTTGCTTTCATTCATAACTACTTTTTTTTTTTTTGAAAAATCAGAGTCAGACAGATTCTCATGTAGGTGAGGGAGTTGGAGCCTTGCTCAAGGGCCCAGCAGTGGAATCGCTTTGCTGACCTTGAACTTTGAACCAGTCACCTTCTGATCACACTTACTTCCCAACCTGCTGGGCCTTACACCAGATTCCCAACCTGCTGGGCGTTACACCAGATTCCCAACCTGCTGGGCCTTACACCAGATTCCCAACCTGCTGGGCCTTACACCAGATTCCCAACCTGCTGGGCCTTACACCAGATTCCCAGCAGATTCCCAACCTGCTGGGCCTTACACCAGATTCCCAACCTGCTGGGCCTTAGACCAGATTCCCAACCTGCTGGGCCTTACACCAGCTTCCCAACCTCCTGGGCCTTACACCAGATTCCCAACCTTCTGGGCGTTACACCAGCTTCCCTCCCAGCATATGCAAAATCATTCGACAATCCCTCATTGAAATTTCAGCCCCAATCTAGGCACCGATGCAACCTTGATGACGACAATCCGGACCCGATGGAGTTTAGCGTGTCGGATTCTCGGCAACCGGCGTCACGCAAGCCAGGACGATGTGGGAGAGAGCTAGTCTCGCATTTTGCCTGCAGTCAAGGATTGCGATTCATCTCCACGTCCCTTCCTGCGCCGTCAGGTTCGGAACGTGTTCGGAATTAGGTCAGGATGTAGCGGAGGGTGGTGGCTGACGACCTGAGCTCCCGGCCCGGCGGGCCGCTCTGCGAGCCCGAAGCACAGAACCCCCTCCGGAGCCTCCTTTGCGACTCAGACGGCCTGCCGCACCGAGGACTGCGGTGCGGCGACACCACGAGAGGCACGTTCGCCTTCGCCCGCAGTCACGCGCATACGCCAGGCATTGCCTTTCCTGCCGTTTACGTACACAATCCGGACCTTATTTGCTACATCAAATTTAAATTCGCATTTGCATACTTTTTAATTTGGAGAACCTTTGCCTCCAGCACAGAGTCTGGAGAAGGAAATTCATGAGGATATAATGAAATGAGAGACAGGAAGAGGAGGCAGTGACCTTGGCAACGCGGATCAGTGCAGTGTGCCGACCAGCAGCCTCCGTACCCTAACAATACCCTGGGGAATATTGTACAGATGGGCTAGGAGAGAAGCATTGTGGATGCCTGTGTGTTTTGATCTGTGCTTGTGTCTGGGGTTGGGGTTTGGGGGCGGGTGGGTGGGTGGTTGAGAGAGGCAAACGGAAAAGGGACAAACTACAATCTGCAAGGTAAATGAGCATGCGCTCTCTGTGTCGCAACACCGCAGCCGCCGCATTTAGTTGCGATGCAAATTGCCGGTTTTGCGGGCGAGCACCGGCTTCCCAGCATCCCCCCGGCTCCCCGGGCCCACCGTGTGCTTTTGAAGAGTTTGCAGCTGAAGTCCTTGACGCCCCGTGTCCCAGCAGGGGCCCCCTGGGGGGGGGGGGGAGAAGTTGTTTGATCAGGGACTCGATGGCGCATCGACAGTTTGTTTGAAACGAGTGTGAATCCCCGAAGTGTCAGCCCCCTGCCCCCACCCCCACCCGAAAAGCTCCGGCACTAGCAGTGCCCTGCCGCCAAACCCCTACCTCTTTCTCAAGTCATTGATAGAGAGTTCCGGAACGTGTCGGCACCGACGGGGGAGAGAGAAAGAGACACATTTGTTCCAGCTCCTGTGTGCTGACAGTTGTGTCAGGCTCATTTAGCTCTGAGTGTGGCACAGGAAGTGACTAATGGCTGCTGAAGTCGAACCCGGAGCCAGGGAACACGAGAAACATCCCTGCCCGACCTGACACCTCGCCGACTGACCCTGCTCCTGAAACGTACACGCGCTTGTGTGGCCAATCAAACCGGTGTCGCCGACTTGCTGTGCCGAGATTTTTGTCTGCCGTTGTTTTGCCGAATTTACTGGATAAAAATTCACGTTAGCCCGTGTCAGCCATTTCAAAGCAGCATAGTGCATATGATGAGATTATATAACAGCTACGTACAGATGCACTCGTGTACAGCGCAAAGCTCTCTCTTCGTGGGTATGAATCAGAGGGGATATTTTTTTTTTGCTACAGATAGATGGCTAGCAGTCGATTGCTGATTATCCTCCGCACATTCAGGGTAAATTGCAGCTAGATGTTTCTCCACAGAAGCTCAGAAAAACATGAGGTGTGGAGGGCTTCGGGAACATCAGCTGCAAGCTAAACGACGAGGGGGCATGAAGGCGTACCGGGAAAAAAAAAGACCACGTCCATAAATTTTGCTGGATGCCAAAACAAGGGTATTAAGGACCACACAGCTTGTCCTGCTTAAAATAATTTTTCCTCTGGTACAAGTTGAGAGCAGTAATTGGAAAGAGACTAAGCAATACTGTGGGGTTTCTACAGAAAAATTACATATGGAATGACTTTCAGCCAACTGGCCGGAGCCAGGCGTAAAGGTTTATGGTTCTGTTTTGTTTCCAATAAATATAATTAAAAATGCCGAACTGATCACTTTTTGCCAGTCCACATGAGGCCAAACGCTAAGTGCGAAGCAAACACCGACGTCTATTCTTTGCATCTGAATGCTCTAGATAATTAAACTTAGTGTTTGGTGTTTGGCTAAGCAGGATTTAGATTCCTGCTGACCAGATTTCTCAAGACAAACGGCCTCTTCCCTTGATTTGTTTTACGGGGGAACTTACAGTGCTGAAACGTTGACTGGATTTTTCAGCTATTGGGTTGACTAGGTATCATCCCTTTTCTGCGAAATGGTTTCTCAGATACTGCTATCCTCTGGATTTATGTATGAAGTCCTCAGAGGGAGAAACGCAGGTAATATTTTTCAACTGAAAAGTACGGAATGAAACGACGCTCCACTGCTTCCAGTGAACATCGGGGGAAGTGAATTTCTTTGGTACCGTCATACTAATATCCGCGTTATGGCTCTCCCGCCGTAGCGGCGGATGAGCGTTACCCCTCAGCCCACCACATTTTGTCCGACCGCTAAAACTGTCGGCTCGCGGGAGTCCTTTGAACCTGAAAACCATAACCCCAATGAGGAAGATTCCCTCCGCGAGATCCGACTCTGCCTCCTCGACTGGCCCCATTCTTCCCCCCGGGAGAAAGTCAGGCTCATTTGGAAGACAACTT
>JAODKN010000044.1:9494804-9511107 GCA_026774425.1 Petrocephalus zakoni
CCCCCCCCCCCCCCCCCCCCCCCCCCCCCCCCCCCCCCCCCCCCCCCCTTAATCTTGACTCTGATGAAGATTTATTGGAAGGGGGACACTCTGCCTTATTCCTGACGTTTTAGGTTGCCTTTCCTTGAACAGTCTTTTGTGTAATAAAACCTGGGTAATATATATGAGGTCTGTAATTGCTGGGCTCGGAGGCCATCTGCTTCCCAGAGGCTGCCCCTGGTTCAGGTCCCCGCTTCCTAATGCAACATCAAACCAGAATATAGGCGCCTTAACTTTCGATAGGCAGCTCCGGAAAATACCCTCAAACCGGAAAGGTGCTGCTCTGGGTCTTGTATCCGGCGGTCGATACCTGCGGTGTGGTCACGTCGCGGGAGGAATTAGTCCGACAGAAAAGCAGGGGAAAAAGCAAGCAGACGTTATTTACTTAAAAGGAAAAGAACCACCCAAAACACCACAATATATCTTTTCACCATGATGTCACCCTTCTGCCTTTTCGGCGAGTATTACTACGCAGAGAGTATTCCGGGACTGTCCTGTTATTTTACTGTGACCATACATCAACCTGAAATGAGCCACGGCACTGTCTCTCTCCTCAAAGGCAAATAGGTGGGGTCAGAGGGAACGGGAGGGCAGAGGATGGGGACCTCCCTGCACGTCGTGGGGCTGAGCATGGCCAACACAGGTCTGGGACGGTGGCGGCGGTGGGGCTCTCCGGGTTTTCTCCTATCCAGCCCACCACCCCCACAAGCCCTCAGCTCCAAGGCCATACGGCTAAGCCGGCACCACTTTGTGCTGCTATTAGGTAGCTGGGGAGGGGGTGGATAAGCGATGAGGGGGAGGAGCTTCGGGAACTTTCCACATAGCTATAAAAGGGTGGCCACTTTACATGGCCGGCTCCTAATGCACGCCAGGTGTGGGAGTTATCCTACGGGTTACGCAGAGACCTGCTACACCGCACACACACCGCACACACACCACACACACATGCTAATATGTGTGCGCCCCCCCGTCTCTTATGAAAGTATCCTCTTAAAAGGTTTCTGGCTTTTTTTTTATTCTTAAAAAAAAAATAAAAAAAACTTCAGCAGATAGTGGAGACTTGTTTTGTCGGAGTTTCCAGCCGTTCCGTTGGACATGCGAGCACTGGATTTTGCCTAAGTGGCATTTATGGTTTTACAAGCTACTTTTTCTTGTCTATTTCAGCAGACATTCCACGGTAGGGCTTCCCCCGAATTTCTCTTTTTCTCACGTCATTCTGGCCAAAGAAAGTCCCCAACAACAAACATTAGGAAGCTAGGAAGAGGACAGCCTCACACATGCCTGTGTTAGCTAGTTCGCTTCGAAACCTGTAATCAGATAGAAACACAATAATTCAAAAGACTAGGTATGAGATTAACTCCATTGTAGTACATATCCCAGATTACAGTAAAGTATATAGCCACTGAAAGTTTTGACAAAACCCTGGCATTTACAGATAGGCCCAGTGGAATTTGTATTTCCTAGTTTTGTGTGACTGATAGTTATTGCCCTTTTTAATTTTTACAGCGGGTACTAAAACCAAACAAAGCTGTTGTTTCGGTTAAATTTATATCAATGACACACTATTTGAATAACATGCTGCTATCTTTGGTCTTCGTGACTCACAGATACTAAATAAAGACTTTTGGGACGATACAACCAGCTGAGTGGACAGTAACTCCTTGCAATAATAATAACAATAATAGATTATTATTATTATTATTATTAGTAGTAGTAGTAGTAGTAGTAGTTGTAGTAGTAGTAGTATTAGTAATCGTAGTAGTAGTAGTAGTAGTACAAAATTGTTAAGAATTCGAAAATTGTTATCATAATTTTAATCTGACTCCTGTAGAAAGTGCCTGAAATATACATAAACTTGTAGTCATTTTTAATACTTTTGACAGAGGGGAAATATCTACCTTTTTACGTATACATGCGCATAAGCATTCCTTAAAAAGTCACCTAATTTAGTATGATACCGAGCACATATATTGCTCGCATCAACATAGCGAAGGAGACGATGTACTGCGCCCACATTTTCCCCGGAAATCCCGAAGGAGGCGCTGTTTCCCCGCTGTAACCGGAGCCAGCGCGCCCGTAGTAGGGGAAGCAGCAGATCATATGGTCGTACCATTGCATTCAGAGCGAGTCGTGGAGGTGTGACTATTAGAGAAGGAGGAATGGCAGCTCCCTTAAGCATAACCCCTCCTCCTCACCCCCCGAAATTCTCTCTCATTCTCTATCCCAGTCTTCATTCCTATACGCAGACGGAGCGGGCGAACATCGGCGCTGGGCTGCACCTATAATTCGCTCAGGGAATTACAGCCTTCGCGCTGCGGACGATCTGCTATATTTGAAAGTATTTGCACAGACGCGTATATGCATGGTCGTATATATGCATGACTGGACTATGGTGCCAATACAGCAAGAAAATAGCACTAAGCTATAGAACATACAGCCACTGGAGTTACCTCCCTAAGCTCAGTGAAAATCGGCTTCTGTTCCAAGACGTGCTTAAATGCATCAGTGATTTTGACCGGTCCTGTAAAAAAAAGGGGGCAACTTCCCCCCCCTCCCCATAGTTGAATGGACAGATGAGAAGTAAACGCGTTGTAACACTTTGGCTCAGTTGCGATCTGATGCTTTAGGGAAGGTTGTCCGCGTCGGGTGCTCATTTTTTTTTGGCTGTTTTTGTTTTTTTTTTGGAAGGGGTTTCTCGGGGTGTGGGGGTTCTGAACAAGTGTACCCGTCTGCGCCAAGATCACAGTCCTCGGGAATTTACCAAGATTTTCCACTGGAACGTATTTGTTTTCCTTTTCATGTCCGAAGTCCCTGGCTTATGACAATGGATTATGCGCTGTTTCTGTGCGGCGTGCTGCTGCCTGCGGTCCTGGCCGTTGAAGGTAAGTGCGATCGCGCTCCGCCTCGTATCCTGACTTTTTATTTTTAATGTGCTTTTTTAATTACGAGCTCGGCGGCCGCTGCCCGGAGCCGATCGCCGCGCCGATCGCGGTTCTGCGCAGTCCGGAGCTGCTCGGAGCCGATTCGCCGCAAAACGCCGTGCAGAGACACACATGCTCATGGCCAGTTCTCTATCATATTTTTTCCTGCTCCCCCCCCCCACTTCATCTGTCTCGATCCGCTGGACCGAACGGGACGATCAGACCCCGTAAGACGCCCCGGACTGCGGATAGATGCGGAGCGCCTACACCTGGCTCGGCTTACGGCGAAATCCACACAATATACATCCAGCCATTATCGCGTGTTTAAATGCCAAAAGACGGCTTTGCATAAGCGCACACTTTCTTTGCCTCTCGGCCCCCCCAAAGGAAATTAGCGCAACAAGATCTCTCAATGGGGAGCCGCAGTTAAGCGGAGTGCGTCTCCTCCGGCGGGGCAGGCGAGCGGTGCCCCGGCAAGCCCCCTTCCGAGTGAGATGTCTGCTTAACAAATCAGGCTCGTTGTTTCCCCCAAAATCTTTGGGAAGCACCGGAGCATTTAAAGACAAGCTTTTGGAGGAAAAAAAAAAGGTTTCCCAGACCCCCCAATATTGCAGCTGTGTCGGGGTTTTAAGCGACCCGCGACCTGCTATATGCGGGCTGACATGACTTTTGCAACAAATCCAACCGGGCTCTGTGTATTCAGAAATATCACTAGGAATAATTATTTGTGGATGATAAAAATCCCGTTTAAATGAGTATCCCTTTGTCCCACCCACCCCAAAAGTTGGTTATCTGTGTTTTTTCTTCTGTATGAAAAATATGTTCCTTACGCATTAAGCAGGATATACATGATTGTTGGTGGCAGGAATATATATCTATTATGTGTGTGTGTGTGTATATATATATATACACACACACACACACATTAAGAGTGTGACGCTAACTTGCGTACATTATTCAGACTCTCTGTAAAATTAATAATTAAAACACATTCTCACCATGAGCTAAGCCAGCGTATTACAGATGGTAATATTAATGGAAATGCCGTATACGCTGGTTGTATAAGAAAACTTTTCTTGAAACCGCAAGCTTAAATCAAAGCCGCACCAGTGACTTACCATTCTGATTATAATTAGGCTATACAGGAGTGACTGAGAAATAATGCATTTTTAATGAATAACCAAAGGTTTGTGAATATATAGCAAGGAATTTATAGACAAAGCATTTCACTTTTAATTGCACATGAAAAAAAATACAATTTTACTGTGTGTTAGGTATAAATGCCTGTTTGTTTTTTGCCTTTTAATCGTAAAAAAGGTACCAGTTTCTCGGAATGGGTCTGTCGTTCATCCCAGTAACTCCAGCACGGACTGGATACGGCTTAATATGCGCAAACGACTCAAAATCACGATTCTAATCGTGACAAGTTGGTAGGCCAGGGTTTACTTAAAGGTATATCATTTAAACAATGGAATAAGTCGCAAAGGTCAAATCGTTAGGGTTTGAATATGTTTTTATGATTTATGGCCTGTCCTATGAAGTTCTCAAATAATCCTGCTCTTCGGTGTGCGGGTCCCTGGAGAGAAGCTGCTGGGAGAGCAGTATAGGATGCTGGAGGTCACTGCTGTCCACCGGAATGAATATGGAAATGTCCTAATAATGTGAACTGCGGGAAGTATAAGTGCGTCTTAGTGACATTAACTATGAGATATTTCTGGCGTCGGAATGGGCTCGGCCGCCTCGTCATATAGTGCGTTTCAAAGAATTAAAGAAGTTTAAATACACATTTTTTTCTATTGATGTCGCATTATAATTATGTGTAACAAAATGACCAAATTATGTCGGCTGCGGATCCCACCTAGGTACATGTCATAGCTTACGTCTGTTTAGTGATACGTGTTCTTTTTTTTGCAATTCTAAGACACAATCTGTAGAAAGCGATAATGTGTTGCGAGGCTTGATTGTGGAATAATTGTGAAGCGAGTTTAAATTGTGTACAGATGGTTATGGCTATTTATAAGATGCAGTGCTGTAGTGGGCCCGGGCAGTCGCTGGTGCAGTTCACTTAGTGAGTGATAATGGTGCGGCACTTGTGAAGACGGTAGTTTCGAGTGCCTCCACTTCCCAACTTTACAAGCCAAGCAGTCAATGAGTCCATTTGTCCTGCTGCTCGGAAGATTAGTGTACTCAAACACTAAATATAATGGTGAATTATCTTTTAAAAACGCTTCATCTCACCAGCTTGTTAATCGGAGTTTCGAGTGCTGAATAGTCGTCTGCGTTTATGTTTGGCTGGACTTTTAAGATGCACTTGATATTTTAATGCGATGCGAGGAGATGCCTGCTTGTGGACGGCGCAGCACAAAACGGGTGTTGTCTAAATATGACTTTAATGGAATTATGTTGTCTTCCTTTAGAAAATGGTCATTGAAAATTGTCGGTGCGTCTATTTCCAATTTGTCGTAATTTGGTGTTTGAAAAGAAAAGAATATATATAACCTAGTGGCACGACAGCTTCTTAGTGGATTAATTGTCGATATGATCATGTTTTTACTTTTGCTTAAATTAATATTGTTTTACTTGTTAGCACTAAACAATGTCTTTGCTAATAGTCCCAATTACAAATAGCACTTTGGTAGCGGTTTTAACACCGCAGAACACGGTGTATTCCAGTTACCTACCATAAAAACAATTTAAATTGTCTCATATATAATCCTCATCTCTTCATAATAAAAGGAAACGTATACAGGTTTATGTTGCGTTCTGCCAGAATTTCAGAAATCTTTAAATCCCTGTATAGCAGAAACATCAATTTGCTAACCCCCCCCCCCCATCAGCTCTGTGTAAACTGTAGTCATGCTGCTGTTTATGTTGTGCTGAATTCAGTCAGTGGTCTGGGAATTTATATATATTTTTTTAGTCGTACTAAAGGGAAACATTGTTTTTAGCAGAATGTCATTTTTTCATGTCTGTGCAAAGAACAGATCACGCTACACTTTAAACATTTCCCCTTTAAACTCCGTAAACAAATTCGAGTGGCAGCTTTTTCTGGAATTTACTTTCAATCTGGCAGCAGATGATGTTAATAAAACGTTTCGAAAGAGGCCAAGGACTAACTCATATATGTAAGTCAAAGTTATGAACAAACTGTTTTGTAGTGGGATCAAACCACTGGAAGATCTTAGACTCTATGTGTGTGTGTTGTGTGTGTGTGTATACACAAATACACACACATTTTAGAAATAAGATGTAGCTGTCTTGAGAAATGCTAGATGGTCTCGTGGTTTCTGGAGCCCTGTATTTGTTTGCTGTTTATCAACGCTTGTGAGCTGGTGAGTAGGCGCCACACATCTCCAGCATTTACGTCTGGAAAGTGGCCAGTATCCCAGTATCTTTCCAAACCTCTTCTGCCTCCTCTTCTCAGCCAGGGCTATTATTCTTGTGTCGGATGGAGACGATATTTCCAAGGTCTTCGTTACCTTGAGTCCGGGCTAGCCCCTCCATAAATCGACCCTTACCTCCATGAATAAATGCATCAGCTGGCTAACAGTGCCGGCCTCAGTGTGGGCTCCCATGGAAATCCAAAGGCCATTAAACCCAAAGTAAAGTGGAGGGTAGCAACACCTGTGTCTTCCCATGATTGTGTCCTCTCTGCACGGCCATGTGCCCCAATGTCATCCATATGCCGGCATCAAATAATAGCTCCCTCCACTCTGGGTCGGGTCCGTTGGTTATAAACTGCCGTCTGCCACAATTGACGTTTTTCCCAACATTAATCTGCTGTGTCAAAGAAATTGATAGACGCCAATAACGTTACAGTGTTTTAAAAAGTGTATCACATATTATGCTGCACTATAACATTTTTAACTTGAAACATTATTATTATTATTATTTTTATTGTTATTATTGCTACAGCTGTCCATTGAGTAAAGCGGTGGGGGCCAGCCATTTTGTTTAGCAAACTCGCCCCAAGTTAAGAGAGGATCCCGGATCCACCGAGTGACAATGACAGGTCCACAGCCTGATGGATTATACTGAGTTAGTCCCTGTGGCACAGACTGGGGCGTTAGGCAGCAACCGCGCGCCTCTATATCTATAAAAAAGTTTGAGTTATGGGCTCCGCTGCCCTGCTGCCTTAACTCCGATGCAGTTTAATTGCTAAATAAATTTTGATAAATAGGCAGGATCTCGGGAGTTGCTCACGGGGTCTAACGGTAACTAACTGCGTGTAAAGAAATGATCCCCGAAATTAGCATATTTTATTTGAAAGGGGGT
Source organism: Petrocephalus zakoni (assembly GCA_026774425.1). Taxonomy (NCBI): domain Eukaryota; kingdom Metazoa; phylum Chordata; class Actinopteri; order Osteoglossiformes; family Mormyridae; genus Petrocephalus; species Petrocephalus zakoni. Next base: position 9,502,040 of record JAODKN010000044.1, read on the forward strand.
AGTAACACAATTATAAACATCATTAAGCCCGTTATTACTTTGATCTAGATAAAATGATTGGCACTGTGTTTGAATTAACAACAAAACGCCGAGCGTTTAGGGAAATTGCCCTCCAGAAAGGTGAAGTTCAATTAGTAAAGGTAATGGATGAATAATGAGTGAAGCCCCGGACTATTTTTATGCAGATAAGATCTTGCTGTCTTGTCTAATGTGAGGGCATCCGCGGGGCAGCCGAGGAGACAGCGGGGCTCCAGCGATCGGGGGTGAGAGCGGGCGGGGATCCGCGGCGTGGCCCTGGGTACGGGGGTGAGGCCGGGCGGGGATCCGCGGCGTGGCCCTGGGTGCGGGGGTGAGGCCGGGCGGGGATCCGCGGCGAATGGAGCGCACTCTGACTCCGGCCGCTATTAAAGGAATGCACGGAAGAAAATATACTATAATTTTCCTATTAAGTAACAGCACATCCGCGCACATATCTCTGATCTGAATGTATACGATCTAATCATTTAATTTATTATATTATTATTATTATTATTATTATTATGTCACATGGAAGTAGTTTTTTATGATTAAGGAAGAACACAAGTTTTGTTTACAAAAGTATACAAAAGTTCTATTACTATATAATAATTATTTAGTTGTTAATTGCGAAACGGCTGCTTATAATATCGCGAATCATATTGATTTGGTTTTACTTTTATTTCAAGTATTCCAAAACAAGAATTTTTTCTTCAATAATTAAAAAAATGAAATTTTAGAATTGATTTCCCCATTTGCTTCTCAGTTGCCTGAGATTAATAATTAGATAAATCGATCATTTCATCCGAAAGATGGTTTATGCGCTTGGTGCGGACGGGAGCAAGCCGCCCGCTGGAAGCCGAAGCCGGCCTTTGATTATCAGATTTACCGCGAAGTATCTGGGCCGATGCGGGTTTCTGAATTAGCTAAAGTGTTCCTGCTTCTTTGGAGGCTGTTAACCGGGAAATCGATGGCGGGGACTGAGTGATTTCTTTTTGTTTCGCCGGCTAAACGAATGCATGAGGACGTCAATAGACGCCTTAAGGTCCATCATTCTTCTCGGCGGCGTTCCGGCCCTTCGCGGGGTGGAGACTTTTCATTACCCGTCTGATTGATTAAACTTTAGGTAAACTTTAGTTTTATTGTTTTAAGAATGGTAGTTTTGGACACAGCCGAGTAGGGGAGGTTTTTTTTTGTCCCTTAAAGAGACCACTGAAGCGCCCGAGATAAAGTAGATTTCCCAAAGGCAACGTTACTCGGCGAAGACTTTTTATTATCGGGGTCCAAAATATCGACCTGCATTATAGACTGGTTTAAAATAAAATGCCAGTTAATCTGTTTTTATGTCCTCATTTACCCGACAGACAGGCAGATTTTCTTTACAAAGCCCGTAACACCTGAACATTGAATAGATCTGCTAGTGCGTTCTGAGTGCTTGTGAGCTTTGAGGCCATAGAAAGTGACGGACTTTTAAACTACCAAAAAGCGCTGCTACTGCAAATTCATATTTTAATACAGTAGATACATTTAACTACACATATTATGAGTTTATTTATATAGGCTTAGCTTTATTTTTACTTCAAACTCTTATTGGTCAAATGCCTTTAGTGTTTTGTACATATTTCATGAAATACGATGGGACTTTGTCTTCAGATATAACTAGAGTAATTATTGTCTTTAGCATTTGAAACATGTAAATGTATATGTATATGTGTACACACACAAATAAAAATCAAAGAGATTCAAGATCCTACTCATTTGGAACCAGACCAGCCATATATATATATATATATATATATGTGTGTGTGTGTGTGTGTGTGTGTGTGTGTTCTTCATTATAAATGCCTGTTATAAGTAGCTCTGCTGGAAATGTAATGTCCAAACCGGTGAAGAAGTATGTGCCATCTTTAGGTCACATCGATGTACAAATCTGACGCGGGTTTCACAGACCCTTAGAGAGCCCAGTGCCAGTACACTTGTGGGTGGCTTTCCAGTTGCCCTGGGCTACGGACCCCTCCGGATGGAGGCCGGCTGCTCATCCAAAAGCACGATGTTCCGGATCCGTGGCATCTAAGCTTTCTTTTTTTTTTTGAGTTTTTGACAGAGCCGGCCCCTATATTTTCAATTTGAGACTGTACTCGACATATCTCAAAATTCAAGCGACGTTCTGTAGGCAGCAGGCAACGATCTTAGCTACCTGAAAGGAAAGAGAAAACGAAAATAAACAGGGGAAAAACAAAAAACGCTTGCGATGCGAATCCTACACAGGGCTTCTCTGTTGTACCTTTGAGCAGGATCCGTAAGCTAAGCTATTAAGGGAGAAGTATGCGGCTTTAAAAATGGATGCATTGTGACTTATGTAAGCAGCTTTCGGGTAAAAATGACAGTGCTGTGCACAGCTACCAGAGGGGTCGTAGGCCAGGCCTCTGACACCCACCCCTGCCAGGCTTGCTGGGGGCCGTGTCCGGGGCCGCCCGATGCCAGGATCCCACAGGGGCCATCCGTGGCTGTCGGAGTGGAACGGGAGGGGTGTAGGGGCGAGGTGCGGCATTCCTCCCCTCCTGATGTGAACGACAAAGGACAAAATAAAGAGAAAGAAAGTTACAGGGTGAGCTCAGAATTCAGCGCTGCGTCCTCTGCCTGCCAGCTTGTAAACTTAAAAAAAGAAATGTTTTCCCCAGCAGAGAGGCACTGGGCCTGCCTGGGGTATTCTCTGGGTTTCCGGAAAGTTCTGGACATGTGATTAAGTGGTGAGGGGGCCAAGGCGGTGGTCATTTTCTGCAGCGTTAACCATTTTAAGTTGGAGCGCCGTAGCGTAGCTACGCTGTTGGCACCGCCTGGCCCAGCCGCTTTAATGCCGCACCTTTTGTTTTGGAGAACTCGTGCCAGGGCAAGGTGTAGAGCTTCAAAAGGTCTGGCCTAAAGAGAAACTGTGCCCCTCTGACTGGGAGGAGGGGGTGTAAATAAAGTTTGCGAGTGAGTCAGTGGTATGAGCTCACTCGCAGGTAAAGTCATTAACTCCGCAAATTTGTTTTTGTGATTAATTCCGGGTTGATGTCAGAGCGCCTCTCGCGTGGGGCTCTGGGACCTGGCGGGGTGCATAACTGACAGTCATTTCTCATGGGGGGGCAGGAATCATATCCTTCTGCAGGCTTTGGGCTATGTGACGAGCACGGCAGCAACACTGGCGAGATCTGTGGTATTGTATTAGCCGTGTCTGCCTGTCTGTGTGCCTGAGCGTCTGCCGCTTACCCCCTCCCAGCAAGGTTTTGTCTAAGTGGGCCCCAGGTGGTGGGATCCTGTTTTACCCCCCGTGTGTTTCCAGATGCAGGGTTTGGGGCCTTGTTTGGGGTTAGGCCTTGTTTGGGGTTAGGCCTTGTTTGGGGGCATTGTGTCACAAGATTAATAAATAATTCCTTTCCCTGGCTGAGCCTTACTTGGCAACCAGATTTTCTCCATTTTCTGTTTCTACGCAAATTTCGGACACATTTGCTTTCTAAGCTTATGATGAAACGGAATCAGGTACAGTCTGTCCTCTGAACATGAGGGGGCGCTCTCTCGTGCCGCAGCTGCTGAAGTTACATTCTGGGGTTAATCCTAATTGAGTTTCTCGGTGAGCAGCTTTAATTACGAGGGTGCTCTGGGTAATTGGGCCCCCTCCCTCGGTACGAGAAGACGCAGTGGTGTAGAGATGGAGGGTAGGGACCAGATTAAGACCAGAAACTAATCCTGGGGGGGGGGTTGGCATTAAGTGTTTGGGGGAGGGAACATGAGTGTGGGCGGGGCCTGAATGGGTGTCATACAGGATGGGGGTGGGTGCCCCCCATCAGAAAGGGGTGGGGCCTCGTTGTCAGTGTCTGCGTCATGGAGGGCGAGCCTCCAGCCTCGCACCCAGGCAGGTGTTGTGTGGGGGAAGGGGGTTGGGAGGTAGTAACAGTGGCTTGGGCACACCGTTTGCTCGCTGGCAAACAGGTTCTCCTTCCACTGCGCTGCCAGCCCGACGTCCCTGATGCCAGCACCGACCCCCAGAGAGCGATGCCCCCCTTCGCTCGCGGATGTGCAGAACAGCACAAGACGATTCACATGGTGTGCATTCGCAATGGAGAAGTTTCCAGAACCTTACAGAGCGGGTGGCGAATCCTCCATAACCTGCGTCCGTGCGGTGTGGGTGAGGCGCGGCGTGGGCACACCGGCTCACACGCGAATGTTACAGACCGGCCCATTTTCTTGCTTTTCTGAAGCTCCTGGCTTTCGCCGGATAATAAGGCAGATCGGGCTGTGGCTGCTGACAGATTTACTCTGCAGGCTCTGGCCGGTTCGCACATTTTTCGAGATTTCCCCTGTCCGGCTTTGACATCTGCGGCCCGTATGGCACATGAGCCCCGTGTGGACAGCTCTGCCGGGCCCGCCGTCACCCGGGTCACCCGGAGACCGGCTGTAGGGTCATAATTTCCATATCATCCATGATGAGAGTCACTCCCTGTGTGTGTGTGTGTGTGTGTGTGTGTGTGTGTGTGTGTGTCCCAGAGCGGGATCGCGGCAGTCACCGGCGAGGTGTGGGAAATAAAGCGATGGACAGGAAACAGACGTTGTCACGCCACCTGAAAGCGTTTGCTGAAGTGCTACTCAGGAAGGCGACGGGCTGGCTCGTCTGATAGGGTGTCGAGAAACTGCAGGGGGGCGTGGCTGCCACCTGGTTCGCACCTCAGCTGCGTGTGTCTTTGTGTTTGTGGAGGAGGGGGGGGTGTGAGGGGTGGTACCGGGCATTTCATAGGGGGATCTCGGATAACGGCCTATCTCTCACCAGGGTTGTATGCTGGGGGTGGAGCCAAAGGAGCACTGCCTCCCGAACTGAAAGCTAATTGGCTGCTTGAGTGCCCCCTTCCTTCTCACTCACTGATTCAAAACATATCATTGGCTAATGATAAGGCTGACCCCTCTGTATAAATTATGGACTTAAAATCACCACTGCTCCTTATCTTCTAACCAACTTCCCTCATTTTTCTTCCACTGTCTCTCTCTTTCAGAGGGCAGATTTAGTCAAGGAACAGAATGTCCCCCTTGGAGGGGATTGCTGATCGATGGCAGCTTTGTGGGCCTGAGTGCAGACAGCATTCCAGACCAGTATCGATGACTGGACAGAGACCTGGCCAATCAGGGCCGCCGTTTAATTACCTCCCTCTGCTCCTGATGTTTTAAGGCCCGAGGCATTTCAAATGAAATGCTTTCACTCATCACGGGCGTTACAGGAATTGCTCTTAAGCACTGTTAGCGACGGCTAACACCAGCCCTGCCGCGCGCGGCCTCCGTGCGGGCCGCCGCATTTAATGCGCGCCAGCGACGGCATATCGATCGGGCTTGGCGCGTAACCCAGAAGCGGGCGATCCATGTAGCGAGGCCTTTTTAATGGAGTCCGGAAGCCCGATCTGCTCTTTTAATGCCCGGGCCGCATGGCGGAAAGAATTCGCTGGGATAAACGGCCCCCCGGACGAGTCGGCAGAGGCATCCGTGCCAAAGGAGCAGGGACGTCAGCCAAGCAGCGTGGCAGGGCGGGCGGGGGGGGGGCGGGCAGCAGGAATGTCGCAGGTTTGCCTATCCGGTCCAAACAGGTGGATTTACACGCATTAGCACTGAACACACGCTTCCTTCTCTGTAACTCCCACACTCTATTCTCCTCCTATCTTTCCGCTCGACCTGCTTACAATGCACCTCCTCCATTGCGCCCAGCCCAGCCGCTCTGCGACCCTCACTTCAGGTGGGGGGCTTATCAGAGATGGCTCCTAATTGCAGCATTGTTCCCCTTCTCTGTTATCAGACCCCCCCCCCCCCCCCCCGAAGCCACTGCCATAAAATCCCAGGACGGCACTCGAGACTCGTCCCCGCAGCGGCTGACACCCCATTGTTGGTCCCCCGGGGTGCTGATCTGAGTCGGCGATTGCAGTCCCCTCCAACCCCAAAGACGGGCGGGGGGGATCCGTTATATAGCAAGAGTGAGCAGTGTAGTCCCCAGACAGCAGGTGGCATAGTAGTTCAAGCATCCTGCTCCAGTTCTGCTCTGGGGCGGTGGGGGGGGGTAAATATGGAAGTGAGAATCAATGAATAAAAACTATTGTAAGCGAAAACGTTAATGAATAATTATGCATGAGAGTGATGGTCTGTCGCACATGCTCTGATGGGCTCGCTATTTATCCCCCCCGGCCCTCGACTGACTATCTGAACATCGGGTTTGTGGCCGAGGCGAGCTTCGGCGGAATAACGCCTCGAGGGTCGATGTCATCTCCCTCCGTCGGAAAAAAACCAAAACCGTAACGTGGGATGATGCCCCATCCCGTGCCTTTTCCGGCCTTGTGCCCGTAGGTTCTGGGGTAGGCTCCGGACTCCCGAAACCCTGCATAGGACAAGTGGGTGTTGGAAATATTTGGGTGGATAGAAACGGAACGAAGGTGGGGGCGGGTAAGGAAAACGGCGAAAATAGCGGCAGGGACGCACCGAGGTCACAGGAAGGATTAAAAGCAGAGCAGGGCCCCGGTGTCAGGTGACCAGGCGGCCGGGTGGAGATTTATTCTCGTGCGGGGTGTGGGGGGGGTGTCAGGGTGTCAGCGTAGGAGCTGGTCGTGTCCTGAAACCTCTCCTTCGGGATACGTCGCTAAAACACTCAAAGGGTACCGATGACGAGGGATTCAATTTAGCCTCCTATCAATCAATGCGAGTGGCGGGGGGAGATTGCTGCTGACAGAGGCCCATCAACCCCCCCCCCCCCCGCCCCATGAAACAGAGCGGGGTGTGGGCGTCCCGCGGGATAGGAGGTTTTGGTTAATTAAGCAAGCAGCCCGCCAGCCCACTTACTTATTCATGAGTAATGGGCATCGATCTGGTTTAGACGCTGCTCTGACTGATTAGTCGGGCAATTACAGCCGTCCTAGCGAGGATCCGTGCGGTTTCTGGCCCCGATGGCAGTAACTCTAGCCGCTCTCTCCTCACTTCCACCCTTTCGCTTTTAATGTTCCCCTTAAGAAGACAGAAGCCTTTTGTGGTTTCACTCTTCGATTTTCGCCAGTCGCATTCAGAGGTGGGTAATCCAGGTCCGAAGAGTAAAAAATCCAGACCAGGGTTTTGTTTCAACCAACTAGTTGAGCACGCTGTACCTGAGACTCTTAATGCTCAACTGGTTGGTTGAAACAAAACCCTGGTCTGGATTTTTTACTCTTTGGACCTGAATTACCCACCTCTGGTCAAACTGAAGCGAGTGTTAACTTTATCGTTTTTGTCTGTGACTCCTTTTTGGAGTTGATTACTTTGTGGTCAGATAGAATGAGCTCCCCGAGTTATTGAGTAAACGGTGGAGATTATACGTTTGGTGAAGAGTGACTCCTGCAAATGCTGGTCAGTCGTGGAAAGCAGGGGCAATCTGGGGGCATGGAACACATCCCTGGCTTGTTGATTCCTTTGCAGTGAGTCTGGCTGGGACAGGACTGGGGTACCTGGGTAGCTTATGTCAGGATTCAGTGTACCTACATATAATATTTCATATCAGTGTAACGACAGCCAAGACTGAAATAGGACGGTTTTTGGCCACATCATTAATATAAATGCTGATCAGAATATAAGCATTTTCCCCTTGATTTAATAGAATTATTTCTGTTTCCAGTGAAGTGTCACCTTCAGAATTTACCCTAATGCCATTCCTACCTTGGGCGATTGTAATAAATATGGATTTGATAGCAACCTTGTTTTTGTGTGCAGAATCCTTACATCCATCCATCCAACAGACAAAATTAATTGCAGACAAATTAGCATGGATCATGTGTAAACTTCGAAAGTTGTGCGAGTTTTAAAGGAAAGAAGTTTCCATTTTCTTTTAATCATAATCGTCTGTATTGTAAATAGATTCTGCCCTTCAGGCTTGAAGCAAGCGCTTGTAATAAGTAAACTGCTATCAGTTTGGTTTAATTTTATAGTTTCTATAAATAAGTAATTAGCTTAAAGTAGCGCGACGATTGAATGAGATAAAAGGCTTCTGGAGATAATGTAATTCTGTGGAAGTGTGTCTTTCACTGGTAATGGGCAGCATGGTTCGGGCACATTCTTTGTCATCATCCACCTAGAACGGAGCGAGGAGGAACCTGAACGATTTTGAGATTGGGAATTTCCACCTGAAGGCTAGCGTTCTACGCGGTCGGGTGAGATGCGTGCAGATAAGGCTCCTCTGTGTACCATCACATCAATTTGTAACCCTTCTTATTTAGTGTCTCTTTTTTTCATTTCACAAGTCTGTTAGCATGTGCCTGGCGAGCGAGGCTCCTGGGGATTCCTGCCAAAATGGCCGCCGAGTTCCTCAGAAGTGGGCGGGCCTCGGTCTCGTCGCGGCCGCCTGACAGAGCCGCTGTCCCGGCTGGCTTCTCACAGGGTGGGGACAGAAACGGTTTGGAATCCGTCCCCGGTGGGTCAATTAAAAGCCTCTCAGTGAAAGCCGGGCCGGGTTTGAAATGAGGCGTGCCCCCCCCCCCAGCCTGGGGGCGTGACCCGTGGGGCCTGTAATTAGGAGAGGCCCACCTCTGCTGCCACTGCCCAGCCTTGGCAGGAGTTCCACGTGCATGCATGCATAGTGCCCGTGTGTCTGCCAGCACCAGCGGACTCACTCTCTTTTTGATTCACGCTAAGAGGCTGTACCGGGAAGCTGACCCGATCTCACAGCCCTGCTCTAGTTTATAGGAACCTGGGATTATTTTGTGTGATACCATTTGTCAGATGGTACCAAGAAAAGCAAATGGCGGGCCATTCCTGTCCTCTCCTCACAGAGCGCGGGGGGGGGGGGGGTCATGGGCCATTGTGCTCTCAGTTTCTTTCATCCCTTGTTTTTTCTCACTTTCTCTGTTTCACTCAGGCATCTACAATGGGATTCACCCTTTAATCCCTGTCTGCTATGACCAGGCAGTGGGCCGTTTATTCCTGTGCTGTTTTACAGGGGCTTAAATCCACCAATACGGGGGGGGGGGGGGGGGGGGGGGGGGGGGGGGGGGGGGGGGGGGGGGGGGGGGGGGGGGGGGGGGGGG
>JAODKN010000044.1:9610085-9621846 GCA_026774425.1 Petrocephalus zakoni
AACCCATTGCATGGCACACTCACACGTATGGGCAATTTGGTAACTCCAAATGTGGGTCAACTCCAATTTCTGGACTGTGGAGGGAGATCCTTGATTACACAGAGGAAGCCCCACGACGACACAAGGAGAACACAAGGAGAACACCAGGAGAACACAAGGAGAACACAAGGAGAACACCAGGAGAACACAAGGAGAACACCAGGAGAACACAAGGAGAACACAAGGAGAACACAAGGAGAACATGCAAACTACATGGAGCCAGGGCAGCGATTTGAACTAAACAATCAGACAGAGGTGGACAGCTCAGGTCCAGAAAGTAAAAATCCAGACCAAGGTTTTGTTTCGACCAACCAGTTGAGCACTCTGTGACTGTAACTCTCTATACTGGACTGGTTGGTTCAAACAAAATCTCAGTCTGGATTTTTACTTTCTGGACCTGAACTATCCACCATCCACTATCCAACTTTCAGAATATAAAAAAATTTCACATAACGGCTTTTTGAGAGAGTGCAATCCATGAAGAAAGGGGAAAAAAATTTACTTTTTAAATCTCGCTGAATAAAACCTTATTCTAATTAATATATCAAATGTCCAAGCCTCGCCAAGTACCCACTCCGGAGCTCAGGTCTCTTTCAGGCACTGACACACGTGTCATTTTTGCTATGCATGGCTCATTAACATAATCTGTTTAGCATCCGCACACCGACACACCGGCAAGAACACATAAAGGTCATGGGTGATGATTGCATGAATAAACCTTTATGCATTACTTCTTTTTAAGTCAGCTGTGAATGAAAAATAATATAGATAATGTAGATTTCAAATCTGTGTCTTTTCAATAACAAAGGTTCCCGTTAAACTGGAACCTGGCTCGAGATGGACATCTCACACAAGGAGATGCTGTTTTATGTTTAATCCCGCACTGTCATACACCAGCACATGCACACAGTGTCGCCTTCGAAGGGCACTTCAGAGCGACGGAATCACTCAGGCCGCAGTGCGGATGACAGGACTGTCACGGTGCCTCACAACACCCCTGATGATTTAGCCGCCAAGCGCTGCTGTAAGCGAAACCGAAAACTCTACATGGGAATTCTGTTTTCTCACCAAGCGTCACGCTGATACGCAGGCAATTTAAGTCAAACACATAAACAAAGCCATCATGATTTCTGCTGATCTACTCTGCAGCCTTGCACTGGATGAGCGACTGGAGAGCTGATTAATGGTGTTATCTAGACTTTCAGTTAAGGGCATCGGAATTCACCTGTAAGATATTTTTACCGCAGTATGAATATAAGTGGATAATTAATTAAAAATGATCAAAAAAGGAGATCTTGCCCGGAAATAAAAAGCCTAGACTTCTCAGGAATGAGTTACAGTTGCACATTCAAACATCCGTAATCCTCCCTCTACATTAAACTTGTAGAGATAAGGGATTAATTTGGCACTTTTTTCCCCACTCCTTTATCTCCTCTCCTAATGAGCAGAGGGACAGCCTGTGCTTGCTTTTCTACTGCTGTGTCATTTTGTTTTCAATAAGCTCTTTGTGTGACTTCGGATCCTGCTTCTGTAATGACGGAGATAAGGATGAGGCGTGTTGGGGTGGGGGGTGGATGTGGGGGGGGTTACGTCTGTCCCACCACAGTTGTGTCATTCAGGAAGGAGGACGGCTGCCTCTGAACGGCATCCCATTGCCTGAGATTAATCACTCGCAGCTGAAGATTCTTAAACGGGCGCAAATGCGGCGCTGTCGTTTTCTCGACAGCGCACCAACGCATGCGTCGCAGGAACGCCACACAGATCCCTTCCTTGGGAAGTGAGCTTCCCGGCCACTTATTGGGATTTCTACATCTGCGGTTAATGTTTCCGATTTGGCGACACGCCTGATTAACAAGATGGCCCGACTCGATTCTCTCGCTCTGCCGTTTGTGTGCACGCAATGCTCCGGGCTGCCTGTAGGAGGCGCAGCAGCTTTAGCCTCGAGCCAGGCGAACACAGGGGGATCGACGTCCGGTTGTGAGAAACGGACGGGCCGCGGTTCCGCTCTTTGCCGGGGCGTGGTAATGACAGTCGGTCGGTAGAAACACGCCACACCCATGGAGACATTCCAGATGGACTCAATTCTTCAGCGGCCTGCAGAAACGTCAGTGTTCTGTTTTCTCAGAACTGCTGGGTGAAGACAGGAAGACTGGGAAGAAAAGAAACAGTTTTTATCTGTTATTGGTGTAACCGGAGCCAGGCAATACGCTTCTCCTGGACTGTCAGAAAGTGACACAGGGCACGTATATAAGTGATGGGATGAGTGATGAACTTTCAGCCTTTGCCAAATAGCTTCAAGCTAATATCCAAGCTTTCATTAAAGGCCTCAGTATTTTATAACAAACTGCCCCGATTAAAACAAGTCAAATAAAATCAGTCCTTAACCCCTTCTGTTTCATTCTAGTGTCATCCTGCTGAAAATAGTCTGACCTGCTTTTTATTTTTAGTTTGTAATTTAAGTTTCATTTAAATTTCCTTTGTACATTCTAAGTCAACTTTGCTGTGCTTTTTTTTCTTTAAAGTTGCTAACATAGTATCAGGAATTCTGTAAAAAAAAAAAACTTCAACTCCTAGCGTTTTTTTTTTTGTTTGTTTATTTAGTTTTTCTGAATTTATGGAGCAGCAGTTATATACAACGACTTGGGAAAATTTAATTTAACTTAAATTACTTTTCCCTAAAGATTAGCACTGCAGCATGTCGTGATGTTTCACTTATTCATTTGGCACGCTCCTTAATGCAAATAGACCAACCAGAATCATAACAAGAGTATAAATACTTTATGATAACAGAATTATGCAGAGTCAGTTAGTATATATCCTTCCCATCAGCTATATCTTTGTATAAGTGGGACTTTGTTCCCGCGATGGTAATTATTCTACAATTAGCGAGAGAGAATAGAGAGGTTATTTTTACAAACCTGGCAGCTTAAAAGACCTGGAACGTAAACTATCACCCAAAGACACAAGCCCCCCTGCGTTTCCAGTTTGACGTTCTTGACCGCATCGAGTTTATCTCGTGAAATATAAAGAACGGTGCCCTTTAAAAGCTACTTTTGAACAAATAAACAGAAATGCGTTTCTGAGGCCTTTTGTTTGCAGGCAGGAACCAACAAAGTGGTAGAGAAGCTTGTTTGAAACGTTACCTCTACCGAGGGGTTAATTCTTGGCAGCAGTGCGTCGAAATCATGGAGCCGAACAGCCGTAACCTGTTTACGAATCCGGTAAACCGTCTGTTTCGGAGTTTATGGAAATAAACATCGAACATTCTTTGGGCTATCTGTTGTTCAGCGTTCAGCCCTTTTCGTGATTTATTTTTCTCTTTATATTTATACTTATGGTCTTTTTCTCGTTATTTTCGCTTACGACCCACATGGTCCCCATTACCGTCGTCTCGTTGCACTCCGGCTTTCCCAGGCCACTTGAACAATGACAAATGGTTCTCGGATGCACTGGACTCGACCCGGCGTGGAGGTGAAGCACTTACAGGTGTGACAAGATGTAGTGTGCAGTCCAAGGAGAGGCAGCAGAAATTCCAGAGTTCTAGATTAGCGCCTTTTACCGTTTTACTGAGCCTTGCGATTATTATATCGTCTCACTCTGGCAAGCCGTGCACTCTGCCTTGTTGGGAAAACATCAGGCCTTTGTTGTTACAGTCAACAATGTCTGTTCATGAGCATTGAAGAGCAAATTTCACATACCTCATTCAGTATGGTCTGTAAGTAAGAACCATTTCTATGGTTCTGGAGAATTTAACAAAAGTTCTTCATTGCAATAGACGAGGACTGAGCGAGTTTTAGTTCCCGACACAGTAACATATGATGAGGAAGCCTGACTTTGGGTCAGTGGCGGCCTCATCTCAAAAACGACAAAAAATGTGTGTTTTGGACATTTGCATGTGAATTGTGATTATGAAGCATGGGAGATGAGTGGCACATAACTGCATAACGAAAGAGAGGGCAAGGTGAAGTCATGTGACCAACCGACTCGGTCACCTGTTCATAATTACTAGTGATATAAAACAAACTTGACTTTCGTCTCTCACTCCAGACAGCATTCCCAAACCTTTTTGCCCTGACTGTAAGCCCTTACCAGATGCACTGTCGGGGAAGTAAGTCGCAAAACTAATCTATTACAGACAGTTTACATCCAGAGCAAAGTTTTGTTTCAATCACCCAGTTGAACATAAAGATTCTCAATCACAGAGTACTCAACTGATGGAATGAAACAAGACCTTGCTCTGGATTTGTACTTTCTGGACATGGACTGTCTGTAATGGATTACGTTTGTGAGGACTGACCAGATGTGATTAAAATACTGGATACTTGGAAGTACTCTGTATTGATTAAGCAATTATAAAAGTTGTAGGTTACAGTTCTAGAAGGCTCTTTGCTGTTGTGGCAAAGTACATCATTATCATTGCTTAACAAAGCATATCAGCTGTGTAAGACTGTTCCCATCAAGTATGATCGGTCGGTTCGACTCAATTGACTTTTATGGTTGCCCTTCCCAACATGCTGATTAGTATAAAGGCAGTCATCCAGCACCATAAACAACGGCAGGGTTATATCTATGCTATTTTAAAGTGACACCCTCACAGCAAGGATCTCCACGGCACAAAGCCTCGCTCACTAATGAGGCAGTCGCCACTCTGTCTGAGATTTTTCATTTTTTTTCCTAAACCGCTGTAGGTAAAATTTGCTAGCTAAGGAAAAACCTTGGTTAGTATTCAAAGGGTTAACCTGAAGCCCAAAATACTACCTGCTGTTGCACATTGGAACAGAATGCACTGTCCTAAATGGTCCTAAATATCGCATGTTTGTACCATCACTGCCGCTAGCTCTGGGGTACAGGTGCAGGTAAGTACTTCCTGGGATAACATCATAAAAAGGGCAGTTCTCGCTCGGCACAGTGTGGCACCTCGTCATTCTCTCCGAAAGCAGGCCCCCAGAGGGCCGCCTCTCCCATCCCATCCACCACCCTCTGCAAAATGGAGATCTCCAAGGGCAATAAGTTAAAAAAAGAAAAAAAAAAACACCCGCGGGCACCTGTGGCCGATGTGTCACATAGCTGGAGGGCCGGATGGTTCAAGCCCCTTGCCAGCGCCCGGAAAGTGGCGCGCTCTTACAACGGCTCCCCGGGCCCTGCCAGCTGGCCGCCGCGCCAGTCACAGACACCGTCAATCACTGCATTCATCGCGGGGTAACTCTCACAGAAATGAATCTGGCTTCTGGTGCGACCTTTTATTGTACAAAAGCACCCAATGCCAGCCTCATGCGGGGGTGGGGGATTAGGGGAGGGTGAGGGTGTCCCACAGCGGGGGAAAGCAGTTTATTGACAGCTAATTGAATAATGGCTACTTAGCACTGACCTGTGATCATCTAGAATGTCTGAAGGGTATAAAACAGTCTTTTACAGAGATGGTTTATGGATGTTTGACCCTGATCCCCCTTGTCAAAAACCTAGCTTTTAATGAAACCCTGGTTAAATCTTTTTAACCCCGGGTAACATGGATCTGTTCACTGTCTATAGGACGGCAACTTGTTTCAAACCATACATCTACAAAGGAGCAGATCGATATATAGAACCTACCAAGGCAGAACTCTCTGCTGCCTTTGGTCAATGTAGTGTATTTTAAACGTGATCCTTAGAATTCCTACAGGATCATGAAGATATTGTCTAGTGCTCGAGCAAAATGCTAATTCCAGTACCAGTTTTGACACAAGAGCCCTTCCAAGTACTTAGTTTTTTTTTTTTTGTGTCCTGAATTGTACAGTACAATAGGTACAATTTGGCAACAGAGGAATATCATTTGCATAGTCCTTTAAAACACCAACCTGGCGGAGGAGATTTAAGTAGGAGCACATGAGTGCCGCAGAGCTGCTGGTTCAACAAAAGCTGTGCATTTTCGCAGTAATAGCACAAAGGAATTCATGATGACTCTTTAGAATGCATTTTAATCCCAAAAATGTGTTCAGCTTTCATGAACCGTGATTGTCTTTTATCTGCTTTACCGTGTCAAATGTTTAACACTCGCAAATTCTTGCATGGGGGAAAAGCGGGTAGCTATGTCTGTTTTGCTAAGTCGTGTTCATAATTTTGCATACCAGGAGCAATCAGTCGTTTCACGTGCGGCGGGAAATAACCGTGTGGGTAAAAAAACAGTCGCCATATATCTGATGGCATGCCTGTGTCTTTCTGTTTCGGTATGTTATCAGAGCTGAATATCAGACAGAGGAACATGAAATTTGATATTTGAGTAACGTGAAATTTTGATAATCGGTGAAGATTTGCCCAGCATGCAACTTCAAAAAGGAATCACTTGTTGTGACACAGTATGAATGTCCTAGGGACTGGCAAAAATATGTGACCACCTTTCATTTACCTATTACTCTTTATCCATTGCCAGTCAACCCATTAAGCGACAAAGTCGGCCGCCTAGGGCGCCATCTTCTCAGGAGGTGTCGACTTAGCAAGACAATTGCACTTTGTCTCAGACAGGGGGCGCCGCGGGTACCACATGGGCTTTGACCAGTACTGTAAACCGGCAACTTCCTTTGAAATTAATATTAAGTATCTTTCTTATTTTTCACCCCTCCCTAATAATTAAGAACTCCCCGATCCCTGTCCTAATCGCCCGTACCCCTGTCCTGATCTGTCCATGCCAAAGCGAATAGTGTAGCCACCTTCCCCACCAACGGCTGAAACCGAGACTTATTGTAGTTATAGATTATCCTGTCGGAGCCCGCTGGAGGAATTTTCACGCAGTTCTTCATGCAGAACTGATTGGCACTTGTGGGTTCATAAGTATGACTGGCTTTGCTGTAGCTCTCCAACACCTCGTCCAGCTTTACAGCCAGACTAAGCCAGTCTCAGACTTGAATATTCTTTGTTCCTCAGCATTCCTGATGCAGACTCAGCTTGTGCCCGGATTATTTCCTGGCTGAAGGCTTAGCGTCGCGTCGGTGGGCAGGAGGCCTGATATCTGACTGCAGAATCCTCCGGTGCGGAGCTGAAATCGTGGTCCCAGCAGGGATGGAGAGGGCATCCGAATTCTGCAGCATTTGAACATCCCAAACCTCTGCCACCACCACTCCCACCTAAGTGGTCATGGTATATTCATACTGTTTGATGTGACTTTGGTTTTCATCAGACATAACAGGGTTTTGCTCGGCTGAGAAGTCCCATTTTTAGTGAATCTGTGTACAGAAGGGTGTTCTAGAGGGCCATACAGATGGCCAGCATTTATATTCTTAGAAATCAGTGGGTTTTTGGTCGTATTGCTCTGCTGAGTAATTCATTCTAGCTCAGGGTTTTCTGATGTGTGAGTCATGAACACTGACCCCAGTAGAGGCAACAGAAGCCTGCAGGTTTCTGGTTTGTTCTCGGCTTTCTAGCCTCCAGGATGGTTTAAAACGCTGTTCTCTGCCAGTCCTGGACAGAGTTACCAATGGCCTCAGAGCTTTAGAAATGGCTTGGTAACATTTCCCAGATGGATGAACACCAACAAACTTTCTTGTTTTTCTGTAGCATGATGCAGTTTTAGATCCTGTTTGTACTGGCACCTTTCCACTGATAAAGGCCAGAGTTGTATGAATGTTCTTTATAAAGTGGTGGCCAAAATCAGGCCTGACTGTTAGCCAGACTATTAAAATGGTTGATCATCCCTTTAATTGGCTGGACTTACCTGGAGAGGGTCGTAATTTTTGTACGTTCATGTTGAATACCAAAACAAGGTAAAAAGAAAATATATATATTGAGCGGATACTTTTTTCACAGCTCCTTTTGAAATACTGCACAGAAAACCTCTGACCAAATCCAGCGTAAAAATGCTGAAAATCAAACAAGAGGTAGGTCATTTTCCTGCACTCCAGGAATAATGCAGCACCCTTTATATAGGTTTGCAGTAATTGGCCGTGCTTATGTATTACATTGTAAAGGGTCAGGTGTGATTGAATATATCCTAACACAGTATGCTGCAATCTGTCCAGTGCCACAAAAACATTTATTCCGCCACGTTGCCTGAAATATGGCATGTGATACAGTAAAAGCCGAAAAAACAGGTTTGTATCAGTTCTGAAAATAATTAGTTTCTGAACACCTAGTTCTAGATGAAAGTTTACTTGCACTGTGTAGCTTTAAGGTCATGAGTTTCATGCTTCCTGAAATGGACGTTATTCATTTTAGCTGCGAGAACTAAGGGCACAAACGCGTGGTGCGGCATTTTAGAGCAGAATGCACAAACGTGTGGTGCGGCATTTTAGAGCAGACCTCAGAAACGCGTGGTGCGGCATTTCAGAGCAGACCACACAAACGCGTGGTGCGACATTTCAGAGCAGACCGCACAAATGCGTACGGCATTTGTGGTCTCCGGAGCTTGTGGCCCACCCCTCTCCACCACGGCCTACCTGGATAGTGCTTCATCACCGCCGCGCTTGTGACCAGACATTTGGGTTTTTGTTTCATGCCAAATTCCTCCGTGGTACCTTTAAGGCCAGATAAATAAATCACATATAAAAATGCCTGCCAGTTAGAAAACGCCCACCAGCCCCCCATCTCTGACCCTGCCCACTCCATCCATGAATGCTGGAATATGCCGTCTTGGTAAAGAATTTGTTCTTTATTCTACAGTAACCAAGTCAATCACTAATCTGCGTTGGAGGGTAGTGACTGAGAACAAAGACAGACATATACAAACAGTCTATAATGGTCCTATTATCCTCTGTTTAAAAATGTGTTGGCTGTTGTCACAGTGACCCATGTAGTTAACATTATAGTTATAGTTTATTCAGGCTTTTGAAGACAGCTCTGGGGAAACTGATTTGGCGTTGACTTCTATAACCTTATATTTAATAAAAATAAGTGAAGAGCGGAAATCCAAAACTCACTCAGTCCATTGTTTGTCGTTTCTGAGATGAGACTACCAATGACCTAAAGTCAGGCTTCCTCAACATATGCTACTGTGTCGGGAACTGTAATGAGCTCCGACAAAGAACCTGCAGTGAATCTGCAGAACTCACAGGTATTCCACAGTTTGCATAATTCCTCTTCTTCAAAAAAGCGTCCCGAGAACCAAGCGAGTTTTGGAAATTCGCCCTTCAATTTCCTAATATTTAGCAAAGTCATTTCAGCATTCAGTACGTTTCTAGGGGTACCGGAGCTGGCCCACAAGTATTTGTTGAATTAGAAGGTATATATTGTTCTCATCTGCACTGATATCCTGAAAGGCCGTTTCCTCAATTGGACAAACTCGATTCTTTCACCAGGACACTTAGCCATTGTGTTGTAGGCCACCTCCATCCCCAGCGAGGGCATACCTGCAATTACTCTGCATTATATTCAATTACCATGGTCACAATTAAAGGCCTGTCGCCCCCCACCACCGGGCCCGCTTCCTGAATAAAATCGTCCCTCTCTGTTGCACAGACAATGGGTCGCGTTGCGGCATGAACAAGGGACCCGCTGTGTCCGGCTGCCGGCCTGTTCGCCTGGCCCAATTACTGGGCCCCTCTGGGAGCCACTCTCGGCACTGAGGCCCTTGCTCCGGGGCCCTTGTTCTATCAAATTTCCCTACTGATCCTTTGCGTCCAAAGGCTTAGCCAACATAAAGAAAAAAAATCCAATTGCATTCTGGGAAAAAGAAGAATTGACCAAAAATAAACATGTTTTCAAAGTCAAAACCAAAAAAGGGGTGCTGAAGGCAGAATGGCATAGATGTCTCTCCTGGGTGTTCCTCATTTTTACAACAGAAGACTAATATCCACTAAAATCCTGCAATGTAGCTGGTGCTGATTGGTTCAATCTGCTGTGAAACTCTGGACATGTGTGGCACTTAAAAAGCTGTTGAGAACAGGTTTTTAAAATCGCACCGGTATTGTTTTGAAATTCCCTCTTTATGTGGCGTTAAACCTAAAGCACTTTTTTCTTTAACTGATGTTATCGCACTGCCAGTTTGTCACAATGCTGACTTCACTCGGAGCCCTCGCTTGACGTGCTACACTGCACACACAGCATGGTTTAAAGTCTTCTTCTGTTTTTCTAGTAATTATTCAGTATGGGTAATCCTTAATTACATTAGGCAAAACAGCAAAAAACATCTTTGCAGTGGTAATTTTTTGACAGCACTTTGGAAGCACTACAAAGGCATTGAGAAAGTCTGTTAGAACCGGGCATGAGCAAGAAGTAGACAAGGAATTGTACAAATATAGCTTAAAAGTAAATGAATGATTGGCACAATATAGACAAAGCACTGAAATCTCCGGACGCTGCGTGTTGTACTGACTGAGTACGTGTAGCTTGCAGCTGGACAGACCTCTTTTGTCCATTCTGATCCTATCCTGACTGCACAGATGAAAGGGTGAAGGTAACTCAAAAGACATGCAGCTAAAACTAAAAAGAGGGAAGATAAAGAAGCTTTTGATATCACCAGAAAAGGAAAACAGCAGTTTCCTGATGGCTTCCATATTGTAGAGAAACAAAAGGTAACTGACAATTTAGCAAGTTTCACCCAGGGTTGATGTTTCTTTTTTCTATTAAATGGTGGTTTCTCGTTAAAAAGTAGTCCACGGAGCAGTTGAGACCTGTAATGCCTACCTTTC
Organism: Petrocephalus zakoni; assembly: GCA_026774425.1. NCBI lineage: Eukaryota > Metazoa > Chordata > Actinopteri > Osteoglossiformes > Mormyridae > Petrocephalus > Petrocephalus zakoni. The sequence goes on from JAODKN010000044.1 coordinate 9,620,720, forward strand.
ATTCAGGAGAAAAGCTCACCCTATTTAAGTGTCCTTCAGGGTAGTCGTCTTCTGGATGCCTGTCAGACCAGAAAATGCCAAAAGCCCAATATTCCAAGATAATGCAGAGAGAGATGGCCCTCAGAATCAGTGCCATATATAAAAGGTATTCATGGACATCAGGCCCCAGTGACAGCACTGCAGTAAGAGACATACGAGCGCTTAATTATTTTTTAGGTACCTTTTTAAAATATACACTTACTTCCCCCAATCTGCTGCTTACTCTCCGCAAATTTTGCATCCCATCGTCCTGTGTGTTGCATAGTACTGATCAAGGTAATCTGGGGGCAAATTACAATTAATTAAGACCTTAAAATTCTAACAAATGCCATATATAATCCCCTTCTCAGTCCCAACCAGTGTCGACCTTTGAATTTATATTAGAGCACTTTGTTTATACCTGGCTATTGATCTGCTTTTAGACACATAAAATTTTATTGTCCTTTAAGAACTTACCTTTAAAGTGGGCCCTAAGCACATATCTTTTAGCCTAATCTCGAGCCGTGCACGGTTTTTTTTTTTAAGTTTGTTTGCTTTAATACCGGCTATCGTAAATATCTCCTATAAAATAGCTTTTTACTCCAAATCCAGCCATTAAAGTTGAACCCAGGCAGACACTAAATCTGGAGAAATGGTGGTATCAGGGTCAAAGGTCAGGGAAGTCGGAGGGGCTGCTGGGCTGGGAATGTCAAGGAGGACGGGGGCCTGGCTGGGGGGAGGGGGGGCTAACGTCAGAGGAGAGGAGCTGCTGGTGAGACAGGCCTTGGAAGTCAGCATACCAGGCATTATGGGAAATCCCCCCAGATAACCTGCACTATCAACATACCGGCCACCAGAGGGACATGCCAGGCTGGCTAGCAGGTTATCCCGTAACCCGTAGGTTTAAGTTTTTATTTGCTAAACTTACTATTTGACACATTTAAACAGTTTGGTCATTTACTGACTCACTTATGATATGGAGTGGATGATGCTGGATAGCTGTTGTGAGACTGTTAACTTCTACCAATAGGTGGCTATATAAGGGTATGTATGTGCTCCCACACGGTTAACCTCAATTTTATACTGCAATAAAAAAAAACACAAAAAAA
>JAODKN010000044.1:9627834-9650453 GCA_026774425.1 Petrocephalus zakoni
GTCCCATTAGCTTGTACAGTAGGTCTGATTAGCTGACAGAGTAAGGCCCTTTAGCTTGCAGAGTAAGTCCCATTAGCTGATAGAGTAAGTACCTTTAGCTTGCAGAGTAGGTCCCATTCGCTGACAGAGTAGGTCCCATTCGCTGACAGAGTAAGTCCCATTAGCTTGTAGAGTAGGTCCCATTAGCTTGTATAGTAGGTCTGATTAGCTGACAGAGTAAGGCCCTTTAGCTTGCAGAGTAAGTCCCATTAGCTGACAGAGTAAGTACCTTTAGCTTGCAGAGTAGGTCCCATTTGCTGATAGAGTAAAGCCCTTTAGCTTGCAGAGTAAGTCCCATTAGCTTGTACAGTAGGTCCCATTAGCTGACAGAGTAAAGCCCTTTAGCTTGCAGAGAAGTCCTTTTAGCTTTAAGCTGAAGAAGGCAAATGGAATGCTGGCTCATTGAGAATTAAGGTTCTATTTTCTCTTCCTTTTGGAAATGTACAGCAATCTCCATTGCACCATCGAATTTCAGGTATGTGACGCTTCAGAGTGCGTGTTTGGGGAGAGGATGCGAATATGCCCTCCAGAAGCATGTCCAATTCTGCCTCCAGGGCCAAGCGAGCGGCTGGCACGAGACGCTGCAGCGCACAACATCTGCTCACACCTCATCGGCGCTTTGAACTATGAAATAATCAAGCCGAGACCAGGTTGAAATAATTACTTCTGCACTGCAGCTTTCGCTTCCTCGCCTCTCCGAAACTAATAAGGACAGCGCACCACCCGTTTCCCTCGTTCCTGTTGATGAAATGCATTTATTAGGATTTATCGGATCCGTGGGAAGCTCCACACTTATTAAAAATACCCCTGCTTAGGCAGGCGGGAGCCATATCTCTCCTACCCTAAACTCTGACCTGGAGCAGGCAGGACGCGACTTTGAGAGCTGAAGGTGGAGCGGGTTTGCGTTGCGCTCCCTGTCAGACTCTCCCTGCACGTCCTCCACACCCAACCTCTCTGCAGCCAACCTTTCCACCTCATCTCTCCCACGCTGGGGCAGAAGCCAACTCCCCCGCTCCTGCTGGGGGGGCTCCCCTCATTTTCGACATCCAGGGTCTGAGACATCTAAACAATGAGTTTGGACTTTGACTCTTTTTTTATTATTTTTTTTATGTCTCTGATACCTTCTCAGTGTTTTTTTTTTCCAAAGTTAAAAAAGGTTGGTCATCTGTGCTTTCAATTTTACTAAAATTTACATTTGTCAGCAGGACGAAAAACAGAAAAACCACCAGTTAAGAGAATACCAAGAAGGAAAATTTGGGTAAAGCTATCTACCAATTTAATGCCTTTACTGCCATAAGAGATGCTTGTTAAGAGGGGTAAGCTTTATTGTATTAGTCAGAATTAGAAGCAGTAAGTACTGATGTGGGTGTGCGCATGGTTAAACCACTCACAGGCTATCAGTTATAATATGTCTAGCTAGTATAATAAGAAATTATAACGTGATAAACTTCCTCCTATAAGAAAAGCTAGCTACAATTAAACGAGCAATGAGTCAATACTGCTTTCACTATTTAATCAAAACATTTTTTATTTCTCGGTTGGATCTATTCCAGTATGTGTTTTTGTTGTGTAACCAAATCAAGAGGGGCAACTCAGAGCCGAGCCATATTATATCGCAAATATTGGAATTTACAGATTTTTACGCAAGAAGATGGCAACCCTGCTGTTTCTAGTTCTTGGTCCAACCTGACGTATACAATCAACACAACAAGCACCATCTAGGTTTACATCTTCCTGAAACCTCATTTCGGCAAAGATTTATGGCCCTGCAGTTAAACAAACAGGAATCTTTTCTGTTTTGATTCTGATGTTGATTCGATGCAGGCCCAGCCTCTAACACATCCATACTGTGGCGCTATGCTCTCAGTGAAATAAGCAAATCGACAGTTACGCTATACGTCCGGAGTGCCAGAAAAACATTCCAGTGCTCATAGACACATCCTTTTCCAGGCTCTGTTATCCATTTGCACAATTACTAATAGATGTTCTGAATAGGCTGTCTTTTGTAAAAGCCACGGAACTGCAGTTTTATCTCACTGTTGATTTGGAAACCTGGGAAATTTAATCATTTATATACTTTGACACCCGGCTTAATGAATCTGCATTTTGGACTGTGCTTTTTCCCCACTGACGCCAGTTGTTTTGCGTCTAGAACAGTCTTAACCCTGACAGAAAACTGTAAAGGCCTGTAATATGTTTTTCTGTGGCATTGTGTCACAGACTTGGCAGTCTCTCCTTTTAGCAGGATTAAGTTATGTCGGGTCTGTATGCTTCCAGTCCTGTTTTTTTGAGTTTTTGGCAGTTCCTGAAGTCAGAATCTGGCCTTGCATTTCCTTAATCTCTGGTCACGCACTGTTTACTCCCCCCCACACCCCCACCAGCCACGTCCATTACACTGTTGACTGTGAGGTTTTTTGGTTCTTACAATTCATTAAATATTCTCTTTTCACGCGGAGCAAACCATGCGAATGACGGAGCTTTGCAGCGAGCGCGTCCCAGCAATTAATGTCCCTCGCCCGCTTAATAACAGAGGTCATAAATACTTTCATGAGAAACTAATCTGACTTCCCAGATGAGAAGTGCTGTATCATCCCATATTCGAGCTGCGGAAAATGTCTTGTGGTCCTCCTTGCCAACGCCACACTCCAACTGATACTTGTGCTCGGACTTTGGTCATGCTTCTGAAAGGGTGCCACAGGAGGAAGTCACCAAGGTGTCACGTTAAAATCAAATGACAAGAACTTTGAGTTCCAGAAGAGATGGATGGATGGATGGATAGATAGATAGATAGATAGATAGATAGATGCACACACAGGATTTTGGCTTGGATTAGGATTTGGTAGCCTTGGAAAATTCATCCCTTTAAAGGATTTATTTGATAATATCAGTCCTGATTATTTGGTGTTCCCCTCCAGCTCTGCAGAGAATCTTTTCTGTAAGTGGCATCTAAGCCTGCTTGACCCCAGACAGGCTGCAGGCAGGAGTGCCCGCCGCAGGTGTGCCCGCTCCCAGCACAGGCAGTGGACGTGTCCGCATTTGGACCTCTGCCACGCTGATATCGATTCCATACCCTTTCAATTTCACGCTGGTAGACAACTTATTCCCCCCCCCCGTGTTCTACATGGGGATCAGCTCCTTTGACAATCTTAATGCATTCACAGTGATGTCGGGCTAAAAGAGAGCTCAAAATACCCGGTATTAATTGCTATAGAAACGTGCAATTTAACCCTCCTTCCATTCAGCGCTGAGAGTGACTTCATGACCTGGAGGCTCATGTTATGTAGATGGTCCTCTAACGTACTAGAGCTCTGAAAAGTCTTTTGTCCATTTCTATGCGTACATCAAGCCTTTTCTTAGCGAAGATGAGAAAGCTATTGACTTGTTCAGGTTGAATCACTTACTCTGTGTTTTGTTAAGAGTTATGAGCTTATGGGTCTCATGATCGTTTGATCTCACATTCTCCACCTCAGTCCCATGTAACACTTACATTCTTCTTTGCAAAACATCTTCCATTCAGCCGCTTTGTTCTCTTAGTTATTTTAAAATCGAGGGGAAAATTTGATTGATTGACCCGGATTGTGTACACCTATGGAGTTTGGAGATCCTCCCCAAATAAAACAGTGTCTGGAGAACAAGACTAGAGTACAGTGGCAAACACTGTAAAACACTGTTCTCGCCCTCGGTTCTGCCTTGTGAGCATCAGGGATTCACTGGGCGATTATCTCTCAGGCATCAATGCTAGCATTTGGAGCCAAACTGTGCTAACAAGAACGCAACAGATATTTGTACCTAAGGGAGAGTTAGTTTGCTCTCAGTGGAGCTCAGCCAAGCACTTCTGGAACACGGGGGGCTGGTGACTTAAACATTTATAGACGATTCTGGTGTAATGTAATCTGTGCTAAGGAATCAAGTCCCCAAAGCTGCGGAGCTACATAAATGAAGTACTATAATCGAGTCTTATTAAAAAGTTTCAGTCGTCTTAGAGCTGGGGATCTGAGCAGCCTGGCTGTAAATTAATAATGCTAATTAGCTGGGTATGTATTAATTCACAAAGGCAGTCATGACATAATTATTAAAATCCTTAACCATTTTTAACTTCTCCGAGGGAGTCTATTAAACTGGATGGAGATTATTTTCGGTAATGCCAACATACTACTTGACAGAAAGTTTGCAGAAGTTATGCAATTGTTACTCTTCCGCCTGTTCATAATTATGTATTGCATCTTCCCATGAATGGACTGACCTTTGTGAAGTCACTGGGAACTCCAGTGCAACCGGCACTGACCTTGGAGTATCAATGGGTCAGCAAGAAGCTGCCGATTATAGTGGTGATTTATCAAACTTGGTCCATTTCAAAGCGAAACAAATTTATTCAGAAGTCATCGTACTGCGTAATGGAGCATGTTAGCGTGCTGTGCATTTGACTTAACGCCCTGTCAAGTCTTTCAACACAATTTATCTTGAATGAATAATAATAACAAACAAACAACGGCCATGATGCCTTCTGCAGGATGGCATTTCGAATAGCATACATCGCTGTAAATGGCTCTTTGTCCACAGAAGCATCAGGCTGGTCACCAAGGCAGACTCTTCATTCGCGGCTGATTAGTCACAGGATCCGTGGCATTTGTGTGCCATTCTGAATGTGCGATCTCTTTCAGACGTGACCTATAACGTGAAACATCTTTTGGGTATCCAAAGTGACTTGTGTACCTTATCCTTTACACATCTGCACACTTGGGTGCTAAACAGAATTTAACTCTTGGCTGTGGGTCGTACAGTTAAGCCCCGCGGCTTTAGCCCATAATTTTTGGAAGCCTACTCCCAATGCAATGTACGTGCATTTCCAACAGTATAGTTATTTCTTAAAAATTCACTATGTAAAATAATACGAAAAACTCTGCAATGAGAATTTTTTTGCAAATTCTTGTCTTTTCAGCAGTGATGAGCACGATGTTCGCAACAAAAAATAGCAAAATTTTGTGGAAAAGCTATGAGTTATGAGTCCAGTGGAATATTCCAGGGGCCCTGCATGGTTGCATGTACATGTGTGAGCACATATACATCGAGAGACGAACCCTTTCTCTCTTCGGCCTACTCAGGGGAAGACAACGAATCAATGTCTTTCAGGCTTTCTTCTTCAATACACCACCCAGCCTCGCCGCTAAAACGACTCCGTCGTGTCACTGGAGGGGGGTTTATTGAATAAATAACTGGCAAGAGGGCCAATGTTTTTGAGATGTTTTAGATGGCGCGCTGCAATTAAATTGATTGTAGATTAGAGATCCATTAAATCAGGACCTACAAGACTCTTTAGTATGACGATTGCAATCAAGAACAGAAACTAACATTTAATTATCATGTAATTCATTGATTCAATCTGCATTGGACAGCCTAATGTTATGCTAATGGTTTCCATTATGCTCTCCTGAAATTTTCGATCGCTCAGCCCCTGCCAACTCGATGCTGGCTTTGGACTGCTCCAGATGTATCGGTATGGTTCCTAAGAAAAAATACCAGTGGGGGACAAATGGATCCCCGGACTTTTAGGCTGAATCGGAGCCAAACCTGGCTGTAGGTGCAGCTTTAGCCGTAGCTCTGATCTGTCTGCTCTCACAAGCTTTTCAGGCTAAATTCCATAATGCAAGAAAATCCCAATATGAATCTGGGAAATTGAGAAACAGGGACGTAAAGCATAAAAGTATTTCAAGCACTGCTATATTTCATGCTGGTCGTATTTTCAACAAGTCGTTCTTTTTTTCTTGAAGTTGATACAAAAGGTACTAAGCGGCAGAAATCGCTCATCGCTGGACGGGATGAGCGGTCAAACGGACCAAAGCGCTGGAATCCCCCACCGCCGAGATTCCAATTTTCCCAGGACAATTGACGCGGCAGCGCTGGGGAGCTTTTGATTTATTATTATTTTTGATGTAATTGTTTTAATGAGGATTTCACAGTGCAATAGCAAGAGTAAATATTTTAACCTGTCAGCCGCAAACTACCATCACATAACTGGCACAACCAAAATCTGCGTGGCATCTGCGTTTAATAAGTCAAAATAAGTCTTACATTTTCACCGATAATAAGTCATGCTGAGTTGTTTGCTGCAAACTGCTGAAGAACTTCCAAGACTGGCCCTGAGCAGATTACAAAGGAAGCCCTTTCCAGTGTTCCTCTCAGATTTATGATCATCTTGGTCTTCAGATTCTTTTTTCCAGAACAAAAAAAGAATAAAATCAGCTGTTCCCTGCAGCCGCTGTGCTTCACCTTCCTTAACCCTATTCTTTCCCCTGTCCTCCTTCTGACAAATTTCTGTGGTGAAAGTTTAGTAAAAAATATCCAAGCAGCCCCGAAATTGACGGTTCATCCTCCCGCGGGATTACAGAACCCATCGACCTGCATGTGCATCTCCTAAGCACTTGGAGTTTGAAAGTATCAATAGGTTCCCGGTGCCGTCGTTTATGGAGACGAGCAAGCTTTATTGTGTTAAACATTAGGTCTGACAGCCATAACACTGTAATTACACTTATTTTTGTAATTTGCTGCCCCTTAAACAACATGTCTGGGGGAATGTTTTCAATTCCGAGCAGAATTATGGCAACCAAGTCTGACTTTTATGGTTCTCTCATTCACAGACTGAAAATTGTGTAATTTAGACCGAATATGCAGTCATAGCTGTTTAACTGGAACTGTGCTGACTGCCCCACATGGGAGTTTTTATAATAATGATTTTAGGCCTGGTGTTGTCCTTGGTGTCTTTTTAAGCTTTGACAAATGTTCTTATTTAAAAATAACTAAAGAAAAACAAAGGTTTGGGCAGGGGGGTATAATGTAGTTCTCTCAGGTTTCTGGGTTTCTAATTTATATCCCCGAGGTGGCCTAGTGTCCAATTCAACACTATTTTGGACAGAGAGCCCTCTATATGAGGACAAATATGTACGAATTTATGTTTCTCAGATGTTTTTAAAGGGGTCTGCCCTCAGAGGTCAAGTTGTACTTTGTCACGGGCTTCTAAATAGCTAAAATGTGGGCTTTTTAGAAACAGATACTCCCTAAATGAGGGAAGAAGAGGCAGAATGATACCTGTGACCCATAATTGCACTGATAATAGCACTAATTGCCCACACTTAGGTTGGGCCTGGTATACAGGCTCCATCTTGGAGTGGTGTCATTCCCAAACAATGGATCTGGCAGACAGCGCTGTGTTCGTGATGGTCGGTGCAGTTTGGGGAGGGGTGCTGGAGAATGGGGGTTAAACCGGGGGCCGCTTGGGATTGAGCATCAGAGATAATAATTGGTGATTTAAAGGACTGAAATGACCAAAGAGCTGTTTCTAATGTTACATGTAGCAGTGTGCTGTGGTATCTTGCAATATATCTGCAGCAGTGGTGATGTGCTTTTAAATCAGGGTTGGCCAGATCCAGTCCTGGCGGGCCAGAATCCAACACAGATTGCAGATTTCTCTGCTCAAACACATCTTGAGGCCCTGGAGTCGGGCACCCCGTTATAAATGATTTGTCGAAGTAAAACCGATGAGACAGCCAACTAGCTAGGTAGTTACGTGTATCTATAGATAGATAGATAGATGGGTAGATAGATGACTAAATGATACATGTTGGTAGTCATAGTGCCTTTATCACGATGCACGATTTGTTGGTTATATTGATAAATTCTTAGATTTAAGGTATCCCACTTTAAATGGACTTAGTTGACACGTTTCAGCCAGACTACCTGGAATGTACTGCGGTGGCGTGGGGGGGGCATCAGGCCCACCCATTCAGAGCTCACATCAAGCGATACTGTAGGACAAAGCGACTGCGTCTGAGAGGCCTGTGCCTGTGCGAGGACCAGGCCAGGAAATGTGTGAGGTTTTTCTTTGCTCTCTTCGCTTACTTGGCCTTAGCGATGCCACGGGTCACCTGATTTTCTGCCGACCAGCCCCTGCTAAGATTTCTGGCTCTGCTATGGGCTTGAATCTGACAAGTTATCTGGCTAAACTAATAATCCAGCTTTGTGATGTAGGCCCTTGGGATAATAATAATAATAGCTCTAATAGCTTTCTGAAGCTATCTTTTCCCTTAGTGTGTCACATCAGCCAACTGAAAACATGGACATAGACAGGAAAAGCAAAGAGGAGCCCATGGTCGTACGGAATTCAAAATTTGTGTATTTCTAATTCATATTCACATTTATCTGCTGGCATTTTTCTTCCCAACTGAGTGCAGATTTAATTTATGCAGTGATACAACAAATGTTTTCAGGTATGAGTGAAGATTCAGGCAGACACCTCACTTTAGGGCACATTAGTTCTGAGTTTCTACCCCGCGTGCTCGGAGACAGCATTCCCGAGTAATAAATGTGTGTGGACATCACTGTCCGGTCCATTTCACCATACAAATGATCACAGAGGCAGAAGTGGAGTAATCATGTAGCTGTATGGATGTTCCAGGCTCTACATCAACTTTCAATTGTGTCGGTAAGCAAATGTTTGGTGGGGGGGGCAGAGCATGCTTTAGAGCAGTGTCTCCCAATCAGGTCAGGCCCAGAAGGGAGCAAAAATGTGGACTGTCTGGCAAGAAGTGCGGAGGGAGTAAAAACATGGGCCGACTGTGGGTCCCCCAGGATCAGATTGCTGGGTTTACAGCAATGTTTCTCAAACCAGTCTCAAACTTGGAGAGTCTACCATATAATGTGGTATTTTGTGGCAGTAAAATTTCATGTAGGTTAATTTTACCACCACTGAATAGCAAAGTGATTTCTGGAATGCATGCGGACTTTTATAAATGATGAACCTGTTCCCTATTTAAACTCAGTGAGTTCTGACTTATGAAGGCTGGGTGATGTGAGTCCATCTGGATATACAGGACATGATAAAAAGCAGGGTTAACATTCTTCTTTTGGTGTTTAATCGGGTTATTTATAAAGCAAATAAAATCTCTCCTAGATATACCTAGAAAACCCTGGGATTATACAGTCTAACTCAGTTATCCTCAGAGTGTTTCTTGGGATTAGATTAAGAAGGATTGTTTTGTAAGGCTGTTCGGCTCAGGGAAGGTAGTTCAATATTTGTATTAGTTGTTTGAGGCTGGAATTTTTCCTGGAAAACAAGAAGGTGTGGGAGGTTTATTTAATTAAAAAGAAAATCCCAGATCAATAGTATGCTTCTATCTGAAAGTTGTTCTTGCTGTTTAAGTAATGGAGTTCCTTTAATATGGAATCGCTCCAAATTCAAAAAATCTGACTGCTCCATATTAGCCCATTTTAAGTTTATCAAAAACAAAGTACATCAAAGGAAGATTTAGGAGATGCTGAACCATCAGGCATGTGTCCTGTGGTCTCTTCTCAATGCAGATTATTTAAAAAACAAAATGTGGTCATTACTGATAATCCAAGCAGCATTTACGTCCCCTGTCAAGAGGATCCCAAGCACAGAATTTAAATGAGTTCAGTTAAAGACCAAAAAAACAGAAACTTGAGACAATTATTTACACATTATGACACACCAACACACATATTTGCATCTCTTTACTGGGATGGGGTCTCAGTTTGATGCTATTAATGTCTTGCAAACCCAAAATAAAGAAAAGACTAATTAAATTAAATTGAAATTAATTAACTCAAAAAATGCTTAGTGTAATTAGAATGAACAACAACAGTAAAAGCAACATATTTCGAATTTTCAGTTTCTGTAGGGGAAATATTTTAAATGGTTTATAATGAAAAGTCAAACACCCCATAATAATATTCCTGTAATGTTGTGTTTTTACAGCTATGCACCCCCCCCCCCCAAACACACACACACACACACACACAGGCTAGCCAATCACACACTACATCAGACACTGTGTATAGGATTTCCCACCGTTGGCTAAAGCACACACGTTGCAGTCTGTCCCGGACCTAAGGGTGTCCCCTCTGACTGGGATTCCGGTCCAGTCAGGCTGGATATTCCTGGACACAGCATGCACCTTGGCAATTTGCGGATGACCGGGAAAGCCATGATAAAGAGCACCCCTGTTCCAGTCCCGGGAAACGCCATGCTCGTTAACATTCGCTAGCGACTCGTCATTCGTCACATGCAGCGGATCCCGATCGCATCCAAGAAATTAAACGTGCCCCCCCCCCCTTAATGAGATTGTTTGATTAACCGGCCGCGTGAACTACAAATGACTCGGTGGTGAGTGACCTGGGGTTCGATTATTGCAAATGATCCGGGTTAATCATCACGCTGGCGTGTGATGAGGCATTGAGGGAGGGATTGCAGCGGGCATCGGCTTCCCGTACGCCCGGTGGAGCGGCAGTCAGCGGCCATCGGGAGTAATTGTTTAATCGCCCCACGCGATCGGCTGCGATGACTTCCAGGTGAAGACTCCTGCCTCTTCGCGCCCAGCTCTTCCCAGCTGCCGGCGTGCTGCTGGTTCCAATCCCAAGCCGGATTCCGATTCGACTCCCCTCGCCATTGTATGTAGACTATTTCATTTACTTAAGGAATTCATTCCATTGTTATGCCCATATTGTGCCGATAAACAGCTGCGTCTTGCAGTCTGCGTTCCAGAAAAAACAGGATCGGGAGCCAAGGGTGATCACTGGGGGGGGGGGTGGTTAAGGGAGGGCACCTTGGACCGGGTGATACGGGGAGGCGGGCGCACACTGGGCACGGTAGGCGAAGGGGGCACCGCTGATTGACTCGCATGCATCCTGGGCCCTCGCCTGGCAACGGCACGAGCAGCGGCCCGGCGAGGTCCAGATGGCCCGCGAGCCGCTCTGCCCGACGGCCCGTTGCGCCACTCCGGTGCATGCCAGCTGTCAGGCGGGCATATGTCCCAGTGTAGGGGGGACCAAGCCGGTCCAGATCGCCCGATAGGCCCAAACTCTGTTCCGCATTAACCGCACGACAGTATCCGTGCTCCAAGCTTCAATGTCGGATCAAACACTCAAATATCATTATAGCGAAACAAATAAGGCCTCCGCACATGGCGAAAAATCACTTTTTAAATGCAATGTACTGAGGTTTCAAGGTGAAGAGAATTTTTAACAAGGAATATTTCAAATCAGTTCAATTAAACTTTACCATAGTAATCAGAGGTACACCTATTGTGATTCCTAAACGTGGTGCAGCATAGGATAACAAATTTACACAATTAAAAATGTAATAAATCATGAATATATATATGCATTAAACTTCAAACTTACATTTTCTAAATTTATAGTTTTAAACCGCCTGAATGCATTCAAATGTGTCACTTTACACTAAACTTTCCCTTGAAAAACTTTACAACGTAATTAGGCTGATTCTTCATTTATGCCGCAGTTCGACTCACAAATTAAATCTGCAAAATTATTGCTTCTACATTAAAAAAAAAAATGTTTACTGCTGGTTATTTGCTGTTGTCAAATAATTATTGAAAAATGTCTGAAACCCTCGAATCCTGGACAATAGAGGGCCTGATCTGTTTGAGAAAAAGAGAATATGTAAGTAGCACAAACATTTGGGTTTTTTTTTTATTCCCATTGATTCCCATTTTAAGTAATTTGCATTTAACTAATGGCTTATATCTTTATCCCAGAAGAGCTCAAAAAGGCATTAAAATATACACATTTTTGGTGCTTTAGTCTCGTGGCAGTTCCCATAGTGATTTTTGTTCTATTGTTTTCAATCCCCACAAAACGGCAAGGCCTGTGCGAATTTACGCACATACCAAGAATTAAAATCCACACACAGGCACACACGTACATCTGCCTCGCTCAACTTCAATGCCATATCCTCAAATTCCCAATTTAAATATATATAATTATTCTTCATCCCCTCAAACTCATTGAAACTACCAGAAATTCTCCTAGTCAACAAAAGCGTGGTCTCGTCCTTGATACATGAGCAGAGCCTCAAAGAGCAAGAACTAAAAAAAAAGAAGTTTCCCATAATCCTTTGGGGCTGACAGACAAAGGGAACAACACCCTGAATCACAATGACAGAGCCAGCACCATGAGAAACCTCTGACATCACGTGTCAGCCATGGGCCCAGGAGAGCCAGAAGGCGGGAATGTGAACATCAGCAGATCTCACACAGGCCGGGACCTCATACGCAGTTTGTGTATTTTGTACAAACTAATTACTATCTCTCTCCAAAAAAAACATAAATTACGGATCCATCTGTAGCTCCTCATGCTTTCCCTAGATGTAAGGACACTTTATTGGCAGTGCTGAGATACGGCTAATGATATCCACGGTCCTCACAGACCATGAAAGCCGTTACCATTTCACTGTTGACTATACACTGGATGCTCTGGGATACTACTTTTATGGGCTTACAAGGAGAACAGAATTTTTCTGTAAAAAATACTTTAAAGATGTCTTTCCACACAATGTATTTTTTCTAGCTGCCTCAGTGTGAACATCCCCTATTACATATCCATCCATATAATTTCTGACTACTTTTCCTGGTCATGGTTGCAGGCCTTTTTAAAGCAAAAACGTCATAAGTTGGTATTGTTCATTAAGACACCTCAACAATAATGTTTCCCCTTAGTTTCCCCTTAAGCATTTATTTTATCAAAACAAAATAGTGCTCTAAAACTGTTCTCCAAAGTATAACCAAACATTACGTATTTGTGATTCAAGAAATGTTTCATACTGGTTATTCTAAAAGCAAGAGAAATACCAATTGCTTATTTATAGATGCAATAGGGTATATGCAGTGCTGTTTATTGAAGTAATTCATATTGTTACGAATGCTCTTGTTTTGATGTGAAAAGTACGGGGTTCAGTAGATTATTTGGGACTTTATCTGAGCGCTCAATGATTAAGAAGTCATTATCCAAGCTAGCCTTGAAAGCCTCCGTGATCCTGTGTCGGGATGCTATCAGGGAGCTGGGCGGGTGTTGTAAAAAGGCCGAGGGGAAGCACATTACATTTGACCGATGCTTAAAGTAGCAATCACGTCCCTTTGACAAGATAAGGATGTTGGGAATAGCACGTCGCATTGTTCCGGATTGGTCCATCACATTGGAATAGTCAATAATGGCTTCTGCCCGTCTGTCATTGAGAGTTCATCTCAAGGTGAGTCGGAGACATCCAGATCTCGATGTTAGCGCTTGGGCTGTGGCAAACATACCCATCATTCACCAGGGCCCTTCATCCTTCCCTCAGTTCCTGGCAGAAGTTCACGGGCACCTCTCTGAGGATCAGTTTTTTTTTTTTTCCGCCAAACAGCAGGAAGCGCTTCTTGTACGATATGTAATACGATTGTAACAACAGCCTGTCTCCTGTTGTGCGAAAGTGGAAAGATTAGCTGTCAGTGTGAATAAGCTTTTCCAGCTTCACGACTTCTCCTGTCGGATAATGTTTTGATAACCTTTCTGATAAGGTTCCGCGTATTTTTCAGCCCTGGCACGCACATAAAGTAGCCCCGGCCTCCGCTATCAGTGGAATTCTGGCCAGTTGTGATACGGGAAAGTGTTTGCTCTCACAGTAGGAGTCGTCTCAGGGAAATCTTGAAATTCAATTTGGGAGAGGGGTCTGCTTGCTATTCCGAGGGTGCAAAACCTCTAGAGTTTCAGGCGCGGCGCGCGACTTAGGCGAAGTCAGCCTTCGCTTTGTAACGATCCTGCGGCCGAGGCGCAGTTGTATGGAACAGATGAAAAGGACAGTTTTCCACGGTTCGGCTCTCGCAACACCAGACAATGAGACCTTCTTTGCAATTGGAAGATAATATCACTGATCACCGAAGCAATGTATTGGTGCTAACAGTGGGGGACTCTGTCGCCTGTCATGCATTTAAAAAGGGAAGAAGTGTAACAAGTTAGGGGTCGGGTCCGAGAAGTGTACGGAGATGGGAAGGGGGGGTTGGGGCTTGCCAGTGTTTGTCAGTCTCGGATACTAAGGTCCACTCTTCTGTCACTTTTGATGGCCTGCCTTGCGCTCTACGCTGTGCACACAGGCCAGCCATTGTGAAGAGACCAAGCTGAGATTTGCATGCGTGTTAGAAGGGATTAAGAGGGTCGGAATTGGCTGTGGGAATCAGACGCCCTGCAGCTAGCTCTCACTGAGCTCAAGGGCTTCAAACAGCACACACACACACCCCAAGGTCCCCTACATGGATCCTAAGCCCGCCAGGCTACACCCCCTTGGGAACAATTTGAATATTCATGCTTGAATGTAACATTTGTGAGTCTCCATGGCATCAACCCCTAATCGACGACATCCATGAGGACTACTGTGCCATACTGAAGATATTAAGATATTTGTATCCATACATACAACGTTTAATCCCCCCCAATCCCCCAAAGCAACGTGTGTGTGAATATGCAGAGTCCGGTGTAATCCTTCAGCTTGCCGACGAGATCCTCTTCTGCCTGAACGGAGTTTGTGTATTGCAGTGAGTGGAGCTGTCGTCTAGATGAGCTCACGCCGAACAGCAGGATTCCAGCCCAGTATACCATGTGATACATGTCAGAAGGTTTAACACAGGCAGCCAGTCCATGATTACTGGTTAAACTCTACATGTGTTCACATATTGTGCAGCTGACGCTTCCACTGCTTACCAGGGATAGTCAACAGACGTGTCCGTGGCGAGACTTGACTGTGTCTGTAGTAAAAAAAAACACTATCTTGGCTATGTTTATAAATACCATGTCAATACCATGAATACCATGGTATTGATCAAAATGTACATAAGAATTTGCCGTGGTGGTGACCGCGCCTTACTTAAGATTCAGAAGTTCTTGAATTAAGAAGGGCAACACTTTTAGCAGATATGGTATAGTTTACTGATTACAGGGGATATATGGACAGATTGATCTTCATTTTCAGGAGTTTCTCATGTGTAAGGCCTCTCAAGTGCTTGTGATCAGAAGGTCACCAAATTGTGGCAATGCTATTGGGCCCTTGAGTAAGACCCTTTCCCCTCCCCACCACCCCACCCAAAAAAAAGGCTGACCCTGTGCTCTTACTCCAGGCTTCTTCAGTCCTACATGTACCATGTACATGTACAGGAGACAGGGGTGTAGATTTAGGATGGACGGAGGGGACGTGTCCCCACCAATATCCTCCGACCATTGAAATGTCCGCACCAATAATTTAATCCACTTAGTCATAGGTCCCCACCAATGTCCAGAGCAAATCTACGCCCTTGACAGGAGAGCATGATGGGATAAGTGAAAAATAAAGAATATCGGTACCTATAATCGTACTTGGACTACTATTCTCTGAAGGTGATTAAGCAACACTCCAGAAATATTTTTATATGCACAGCATGTACAAATCAGAGATATAACTGTCAACAATTTAGTCAAACGACCTGAGTGCTGGAGTCGGGCCATCAAATGGGATTTATATGCACTTATCGCACTTGTTGACCTAACGCTTAGGGTAATGGTAAGGGCTACTTTAGGAAATCAATATAAATATGTATAAATGAAAGCTTCCTGGATGTGGGATGCGAGAACCGCATGGTGCGAGATGAGTCTATAGCCAAGCAGACAGGGTTCATTGAGCTACAGAGCTCCACTGGGGTGAGGTCAGGTAATCGAGGCTAGCCCATCTGTCCCGCTGATAACAGGTCTGTCATTACTCCCAGTAGGGGCTGGAGACGGTGACCGAGAGCCAGGGAACAGGTGCAGGTGTGCCAGAAGGGGTAGCGAAGTCAGACAGCCAAGGAAATACCGCCAGAGGCCCCAAAAAGGGTTAACGACGGTCAGCATCTTATTTTAGTTACTCCTCTTATTTGATTATTTTCACGTCAGGGAGGCTGTGAGGGAGAACTGATGAAGATTCGGTTTGTTTGGCGGGCATGTGTTGTCCCCGCTTCTTAATAGAAGCGCCGCTCAGCAGAGCGTGACCGCCGTCTATCCGCGGCGCATGACCTACCTCCACTGTCAGAGGCGAGCCGCGTATTGTATTTGCAGTAACAAGGAGACACCCGTCAGTCCCAGAGTTCAATCAGCCTTCATTCGGGGAGATTTTCCCCCGCTGATTGTTTCGGACCCCTCTCGTCCCCACTCCTCCGTGTCCTCCGTCGCTCCGGGCTTTCCGGCCTCCTCCTTTGATGGCTTGTCCGTTCTGCCAGTCTCTTTATTTCGCTTGGAATTTTCTGCCGCCAGTTTCCCTCCCCCGTGACATGGGGTGTTGCTGCAGCATCCAGCCCGTTCCAGCCCGGCCCAGCATCTATCTCTGAGCGCGGGAGGAATTCCAAGTGGGTAGACGGGCCATCTTTCGGGGCCCCCGGCTCCCCCCTGCCCCCCCTGCAGGCCGCACGGCAGACCGGTGGCCCTCGTTATCAGAGCCGGCGCTCCTGTGGCGCGGCGACTGCGTGACATTTGCTCCGGGAGTGCGGCTGATTTCATCTGCACGCAAGCGCAAGCGTGCATCAGGGGTGTGAGAAAGATGGAGCCAGCCGTGTCTGCTTTTAGAAGCACTGTCCCAACCCTAACCCCCCCGCCAACCCCTCTCCTCTGATCTGACTTGGGACAAAAGGCGTGATGTTCTCAGGGGCCAAACGGGAGCTCAGTGTGGATGACCTCACTGTTTTTGCATGCCCCCGATGTGTGTGTGTGTGTGTGTGTGTGGGGGGGGCAGGATATCAGTGTCTCCCACTGGCGGTGATGAGCCAGGACTGGAATGTGATGGGTGGAGCAAAAGTTATACAGGGAAGCTGGCCAATGATAATGCGTTACGGCAAAATCCGATGACCAATCAGGCTCCTGCCAGCGATGTTGACAAATTCATGCCGTAAGATTCCCATTCTGGTTATTGCTCTACCTCCAAATTGTTCTCACTAAATTTATTTCGACAGGGATTTATGTCACCCGGCGTTCTAGGTACGAATCACTAGCCAAAACCTGTCTCGAATGGCTGCGGCCCGTGCCGCCCTAGAGGATTGGAGCCATCCACAGCTTTGCCTCCAAACAGTTAAATAACTCACAGCAGCCCAGTCGCTCTTCAGCTACTGTGGTGTTTCGAGTTGTTATCTGTTTCTCATATAAATTAGCAGCCCATCCCAAATGACAAGATGAGCTGATATATAGGATTCAGAGGGTAAGGATTATCCCAGGAACGCCTAACCCCGGGGTCGCTGAATTATTCCCAGACACAAAAGAATGCATTCTCTGTTGCTAAATAGCTGAGGAAATATGACATTTGTTTTACTGTCTGTCCGGCAGTGGCCACCGGGTGTTGACTGAAAGGCCCGCCTGTCTTTTGTTTAGTGTTAGGAAGGCGGCCGGATTGTGACTTTTGGCTTCCAGTTTCATAAGACACACGCATGCGTGCGCGCACACACACACCCTCACATAAAACTAGAGCCCTCTGTTTCTTGGTTTCTGTCTTCGTGGCCTTGGGAAGACCCTTATCTGGCATTTACAGGCATGGTCCTGTCCCGCATTAATGGCGCTGCCTTCCCCAATGAGCTGATTCCGCAGGAATGTCGATCTCCGTGCTGCCCAATGGCAGCCGTTTGAGTGGCTCTGCATACTTTCACACTTATGTCCCGAGATGCGATCGTATCTGCTCCCCAGGCTAGCAGTGATTTACATGAGGCGATGGAATCATGGACGACGAATCAAAAAGGGAATTTAATGCGTCGTCAGATGTTCATTTTTATAATACAGATCGCATGTTTTCAAAGGTCCTCTGAAGGATTGTTTTATGAGATTGTGGCGGCGAAGTCTGCCAGTCGTCTCGAAGAACTCTGCATGTACTTAAATATTGTAATTTAAACAAATCAAGCGGGGCCTCGTTAGTCGGAAAGTGGCAGCGCTGACACAGTGCGTCATTTGCATTTCCTCTAGCCGCGTCTCTGCTTCACTGCGTTTTGGACACCGCGTCACAAAAAAAAAAAAAAGAATAATGGCAGTCAGGTTCCTCCATGCCGCCTCGTCGCCGTCCGACTGCCGATGGATGCCAGCTCCTCCCTGTTTTATAAATGATGTCAAAATGTCACCGGTTTCCAGACCGTTCACCTCTGTAAATCAAAGTAGCATGTCAGTAGCTGGACGAGAAGCCCCCCCCCGGTAAGGATATCGCACCAAAGGACTGGGAATAGCCACCGGATCTTTGCTCCACCCAGCATCTCGTCGGCCCGTTGACAGTCGGACTCCTTTGCTCGACGCCCCGAAGAGCCAAGTCTGCCACTTCTGTCCTTAGCCGTGTGGCAGGGACGAGGGGCACTTTCCATCAGCTCTTGGGGAACCAAATCTATTGTCTTGCTTCAGAGATACTGTATCTTGCAAACTTTTTTTTTGTGTGTGTCCAAAGAGTGTTGGCATGTTAGTTGGGGGAAGTATCAGGGGAGTCTTGGCTTAGGCAGGCGAAACGCATCACTGGAAGACATAAATCACTGCAGGCAAATCCAGGGATATAGCCCCAAGAAATAGATAGGATCGATGTGGACATGACAAGGCTAATTCCATGCGGAATACACACACAAATGTATGCATTTATGCGGTTTCCAGGTGCATTACTAGAAGGCTAAATGTTAGTGGGGCGGGGTTTTTAGAAAGCATATAAATGAAAATAAAACCATATAACAGCATATAAATGGAAGCCCCCAGAAAGAGAAGAAACTCTTAAATCTTAAATCCCAGAGCTGCTTGCGTGCTTAAATGCTGCCTGGTAAATTAAAGGTAGCGATCAACAAATGATCCTTTACAAGGCATTAAATTATTTGTACGTAACTATATTGCCTCATCGGGGGTAGACGGATTCCCCTCACTTGAAATAGCCATCAGTAAAACTATTAAGGGATTGGTTTTGTTTATCGGACATGTGCTTAATTTCAGTCCCCGTGTTGATCATTCGGCAACTTGCGATGTTGCGTAAATGTATGGTAACATTTACGAAAGCATCCCACTTCATTCCGTGCAAGCCTCGAACAAGGCCCCTACCTTAATTTTTATCTTTGCAGCTTATTCTTTCAGCACATTATAAAGGCATGAAAAACGTACTTTTCCGTTAAGGTGGATTTGGGCATAGATTTAGACGGCGTGAATAAAATGCGATACGTCAGGATGGTGTCAGAATCGCGTTACAGCGCGGGACAAACTGTAGCCGCTGTAGCCGTCTTCGCAAATGTAGGCCAGATGGAAGAGGCTATGCAAAATGCTGAGAAGAACTCGACGAGATAAAGGCAGGCCATTTGTCATACGTGTCCATGTCCAGAAGTCGTTATCTCGCTTTTAACACCCCGATCCTGCCCTCAGTCCAAACACACCCCTGTGCGTTTATCCGTCTCTGTGTATTGTGGGGTACTGATGTCTACTCAGCGCAGACGTGTTGTCCGTTTGTTTATTTTGTTTTGTTTTGTCTTAATAAACACAAATCCTCAACATTAGTTACTCATGAAGTACGCTGAGTACAAATGTGGTTGTCATAAATTAGATTAATTGCACTCCTCTGCGTATTTTTCTCTGTCATTAGAAGTTTAATGGGGCTTTTATTCTAATTTTCCTCTGCTATTTTTCAGTCTGAATGTAACGGTGGGCATCTAGCTTCATGTTTGATCTCAAAAAAGCTAAAGGTAATAATATAATGGTCCGGACAGCTACTGAGTTGACAATATGTTTTCTCTATGACCATAAATGGGAAAATATATACATTTTGACCACAATTGTTGCTATTTAATATGGTTTTCTGCTGCTGAAATTCGGCTATGATCAATTGCTTATATCCACCCCTCACACATAGCTAGATATCCTGTACGGGATTGGAGGGAGCCTGCAGCGTATCCCAGAATGCACTGGGCCTGCAGCAGGGAACTGCCTGGGTTAGATGACGGATCATGGCAAGGCACTCATTCGCTGGTTATGGGCAATTTAGAGACACCAGGTGCCCTAAAGCACATTGTAGGACTCGTGTTAACAAGAGATCATACCCACTCAACAAACATAGTGCCAAGGGCCAGAATTGACTCCTAGTGTGAGGCTATGGTGTAACCCACTGAGCCTCTATGCTGCCCGCATTGCTAACATGAATGTCCTTCATTCACAAATGAATTCACCTTCAGTTAACCTTTAGAGGGCTGACAATCAGAAACAGTCCCATTAATGCCCCTCCTGACACCATCCCCGATGTCCCTAGATCGTTATCAACATCAAAATGATTTTTGAACCGCAAACAGGAAGACTCCCTGCTGTTTGCGTAACACTGTGTTATTGAAAAGGTAAATATTCCCTTCATCTGCAATTAATTCAGCCTAAATCGAAGGTGTTTTTACGCGACACAGCAGAAATACCGCGTAGCTTTCGTTTCGAATAGCAAGAGGGGTCCAAAATAATAATTGCCGGAATTGTTTTCCGTGAACTTCACAGGTGTCTGGAAACCGGGATATCTTCCTCGTGACAACTCATTTGGCGTAGCTGGATTGCAACAAGGCTGGTTCCAGCACTAATACCTGATAATGGTAATCCATTCAGGCTCACCAGTAATACCAGTGGGACAAAGAGAGTGCTTGGTTGGCTGTGCAAACAGAGCTTTTTTGGCTGTAGCCTTCTTTTCATGTTTACTCTTACTTACCCCCCCCCCCCCCACAAGGCCATGCCAGAGCCAGGACCACTTAACAAAAGGGGATTAGCGATACCCTACTCTCTCCTCTGGATTCTCTGCAGGTCCCGGGCCCTTAATTAACCTGTCACTCATTTCATTTCCTAATAGGATTTTATGGATCCTTTGGAAGCGCCGGTAGTGAAAAGTGACTTCAGCTCCTCTCTCGCAGTGACGTGCCGCTTAACGGCGGTATTCCGGCAGCGAGGCGCGCTGGCCAATTAAGATATCCGTTGCATTCCGGAGGAGGTGGCATGTAAGGGGGGGGGGGCGGATATGATCGTGGAGTTTGCAGACAGGGCCACATGGGAACCGGTTTGTCAATGGTCAGAGCCAAATGCAGACGTCTTCAAAGGACACCAGGACCATTACCTGCTTCAGGAGACTGAGGGAATTGATGAATCGATGAATGATACCCCCTACGGTACCCTGCCAAGGTTTACTATTACATCCCAGGTTAGATCACAGGTTACCTCCCCCCACCCCCTCCCCATGCCCCCGAGCCTAAAATGCCAAGCAGTTCCCCCTACATTGGTTGCCAGATGACCTCGCAAACCTTTGCACAGGTAAGCTTTCACCGCATGGCCCTGCAAGTCTGTGACCATATGGTGAGTTTACCTCTATGCAAATGAGCGGTGAGACCTTGTCTGGGGCCTTTGGAGATACGCTTGCATGCACGTAAAATGGATAGCCCTGTGTTTATCATTACCATGGTCCTGAGCAGAGCAGCTTCTACGTTAGCTCCATCCAGCACATGACAACTGGCAGTGGGCTACTGCTCTGAAGAGGATTTTGAGTTATCAGGAGCTGTACGCCAGGAAGAATTAGTTATACATCCACACATAAAAGTTGGCTGACGCGGTACATGGAACCGCGCACTTTCGTAGTGCGTCTTTCTGCCCCGTGACGCGGCATAGCATACACGGATGGGACTCAGCCTTGGGTTGGGGCTTTCCAGTTAGCAGCTCAAATTCACTTTCTGGCCATCAGTGGGGAAAAAAATTACGTAGGTGTACTGAGACACCTGAACTTACAGTAAACACATTTCTTGCAGATAATATTAGAGATTCACAACACTTAATTCCAGGACCCGCTGGCAATTCGGCATTGCATTGCTATTCTCCTGAATTGAATGGTTAGGTGTAGAGGCAAATAAAAAAAAATAAAAAAGCAGGCTGAAAGCTTTGCATTTCGGTCTGGGTGAGGGAAACACTAGGTTGGTATTCAGCAACAATTATTTATTTGATTCCGTCTTCGCCTAGTGTCTTTTAGGCGCGTCTTGTGTATGGCTTACATTGACTTTTCATTACCAGAGAAAACCGCAAATGAAAAACAGGGCCATTTACAAGTACGAAACAACCCTCGAGGAAATATCTCAGCTGTCTGTATAATATTACCACCTACGTAATGATGTTGCATTACTGTCTTTGTGATCAAGCCAGACATTTGTTCGGTTATCCACCAGTCCAATACAAACCTTTTTTTTGCTTTTTTCTGCGTATCTGTGCTTTTGGACGTCGAATGGGGGGGCTTTGGTGGGGGTCCCCAATTATTCATACCATCATGGCGGATCGTGCGACTGTGTCTACCTTATGTCTTGTGTCTCACTTTGCCCTGTTACGGCACGAAGGGGCAGATGTCAAATTGTATCGTATTACCCACCCACCGGCTAGTGTGAATTACACAATCGCATCCAGTACCTATTCCTGATTTAAAAGCTCCTGCGTTTTACTTTCATCTTTCTTCTTTTTCGTTTCGGGGGAAATTAATCTGCCCTCGTTTTCGAACGAGAACCTGGTAGTCCCTCTGCCCTGAAGACTGACACTTTAATATAATTTCTTATTGATTTCTTGTTGACCTCTTATGAAGCAGTCATCGTGCTGTAATACACTCCTCACATCCCCCTAATGAAATCGATGTCCCCTCGTGGATACCGTCCCGGCGTCACCCCAGATCCCGATTCCGCGACAATATCTGCAGGTCCTTGATCTAAATCCCTGATAGGATTTTCCATGTGTCGTATTGATAAAATTTAAATGGGGTGGGG
>JAODKN010000044.1:9650553-9674352 GCA_026774425.1 Petrocephalus zakoni
GGGGGGGATGAAGAAACTGATTTAAATTTCTCTAACTGATTCCTCTCCTGATGTTCAGAGTAAAAGACTATTGATTTTAGGCCTTTTAATGTTGCGGCTCGTTCTATTTTGGAAGCGTTACACTCTCACTGGGTTTTATGGGTCGTAAAGTTCCAAAGGTAGAAGCCCTGAAACTTTTTAAATACAATAATTTGCTAAACACTGACAAATTTTAATAACAGTTATTGGTGTCCAGGGTGCTCTCCTGCCTTGCTTCTTGGAATAGGCTGTTGGCTCACTGTGATCCTACAATAAATAAGGATTATAGGAAATGGATGGAAAGATAGATTCATTATCTTTTGATGTATACATTTACATTTGACTTAATTTATAAAGCTGTCTGAATTTACATAGCTTGCATCTTACTAATGCAGTTTAGATTAAGCTGTTTTTCTTTTTTAAAGTATGGTCAAAGCTTTTCAGCAGCACTGTTCTGGTCGAAGGCCTGATTCAGTGATGGCTGTGCAATCTGCGATCCTTATAAATGAGCTGCACACCCCCACACACCCTTTAAATAACACAGTGCTTTATCTATGTAAATTACGCTAAAGAGAACAGACCTGCTGACGCTTAGAAACTGCCCCGGCCCACTGTTTGGTAAATCTCGCTCTAGTGGAGCTGAATCGATAACCTTGCTCTGACGTTACAGCCTACAGGGCCTTTGGCTGAAGCTGAGGAATGACGCCTCACGCAGGCATTCCTCCTATGACGTTTCCGATGCGACTCGACCGTCGGACTGGGACACAGATCGGCAACTTAGCCGGGGGCAGGGCATAGCCATCACGGCTGGTCAAATAATGGGCATCGTTTAGGTGGGCTTTGGTGTTGATGACTGGCCCAGTGTTAATGTTTACACAGGCCTACGTATGCAAAAACGATTGTTCCGTCTAGCCACGGCATTAAGATGAATCTCGCCAGCGATCGCTACCATTAAGCATTGCTCTGCCGGAGGGCTTCCAGCCAGAGGTACCATCTGAAGGATACTATGCAGGCTGAAGGTAAGGCAGCATGATGCAGTGCATTGTGGGGAATGATTCGTAACCGTAGGTGGGGGAAGGGATAAAACTTGGCTTGAGGCATGGAGAGGGACAACAGAGGCTGCTCTGAGTATTACAAATTAGAATTTGGTGATTGACAGGTTGATGATCAGCTGCTTATTATAGGATCAGGCTGGAGTGTCCTCACCTTACTGACCCCCAACTCCACCCCCCCACAGACACACCTCTTCTTTGTCTAGTGTGTAGCTCATAGTGTCTCCTCAACTGGATACCGGAGACCAGGGGGTTTAGATCCCAGTGGTCTGAAAGCGGGGAAGAACGTCTTCCGGGGGGTGGGGGGCCGGGCACTGGGGCTGATTTTTTTTTCCAGTTGTATGGGTGGGGGCCTTAGCTTTGAGCCACATGGGGTTAATCAGCTGGAGGGAGGGGATTTCATACTGCGTGCGTGAAATACGTACGGCAGGATGTGCATCGGACACTTGCACAGCTAATGAGCTTCCAGCCAGACGCAACCACTGCTTTTTACAACAGACATGTAAACAGGACCCGGCTGGGCATCTCGGGGGCTTTGCTTTTTTTAGTGGGGCGGGAGACGGCGTCCCCCCCACCCCCCCCCCCCCCACCCCACAAACCAAATTTTCAACCTGGCCCTGGTATGTGGTGGGGGGCAATATTTTTTGATTTGATGCCAGTGTGGGGGGGTGGGGGGGGGGGGGGGGTTTGTGAAGAAGAAGAAAGCAGATCCTCACTTGCTGAGCAAAGACAAAGGGAACCAGATGGAGAAGGAGAATGTGGGGAAGGGGTGTGAAGCCAGGGAGGGTGGGAGTGAGAGAATGCGAGGCCTTTGGATCATCATATACATTATGTTATCATAACCCATGCAGGTTAAAAATCTCCTCCTTACTCCAGGACGTCTCATTCAAGGCGCAGTTATCCCTGAACTCCATGGCACGGATATCAAGAATATAGCTCAGCTTATTTTTATACACTGCCCTTTCCCACACGATCCAGCACCAAAGGCGTAGATTTGGTTTCAACATCAATAGGGACCAAATTAGTCCAAAGCCCCCCACCACCCCAAACACACATGGTACTCCAACAATACTGGGAGGGACATGTCCCCACCATCCGTACCCGAGTCTATGCCCTAGTACAACACTGTGATTGGCTAGGGTCTCACAGTAACAACGATGGCTGGTGAAATTCACAGATTCGCATCAGTGCACCGGCATAAAACTTCATGATGCTATTGCCCCGATTAAAATTTGTGCAGCAGATAAAATTGTTTCTAACATCATTACATTGCTAATATCTAATTTATTAATAGGCCTATATAATCATTAGTAGCGGCCCAATGCTTTTATTAATTACAAATGTGACCAATAACTTTATATTCAGATGAATTCCTCCTCGCTGGACTGTTCCTGCATCTGTACCGTATTAGCTTGCATAGCATAATCTTGTTTTGCGTTGCATCGTTTCATCGAGTCAGACAGCTTCGCAATAGGGGGACCTCAAATCACATTAATAGTTGCTTCATACCTATCTTTAATGCGTCAGAATGTTGCCAGGGCATCGAGACGCATATCGCGTGGGACTCAGTGATGGAAACTGGATATCTTATAGTTTTTAATATTCTGTAAATTATTCTGTACTCGGTATTAATTGTATTGTAAAATTGCAATGCTCTGTTAGGTGTCTGTAGTGTGTGGCGAAGGTGCTCAAGTAAGAGTTGCATTGCACACTGTTCACTGTACTTTGTACATATGGCAACTTTAACTATCATAGACTAGGCAAATAGACTAGGCAAATAGACTAGGCCAATGTTATTAAGACCTAATAAAGGCAGTATATGTTTGGCTGTCATCACCACACTCATCGGCATCATGTCCATCCATCCATCCATCCATCCATCCATCCATCCATCCATCTGTCGTCCAACCAGCTGACAGCTTGGAAGAGGCATGGCTGTCAAAACAACAGGAAAAGAGAATCATCAACAAATCACAGCACTGCAAGATGGCGGACAGACGGATGTTAATTGCAGGGAACCGAGTGCTGGCGTGGATGAGCTCGAAGGCAGAGTAAGAGAGGCTGGGGCAGACATTACGGCCATCCCTCCAGCTCGCCGGGGCGGCTGAACGCATTTAAAAATAGCTCCTTTTTAAATAGGCCAGATAGTTGATACAGTGGCATTTTTGTGCGTTGGTAATGAGCTCCCAGCCTCTGCAGATACATATCCGGCCCCAGTCATATGCGCTGGGAATATTGTGTAATTGCCAGTTCATGCGTGTTTGAAATGGTTCGACGAGGGGGGAGGGAGGGGCAGCAGGACTGTGGCTTCAGATCCGCAGAGATACCCGTAGATACTGGATGGAGACAATTTTACATGCACAAACGCGTTTGTGTTCATATCTGTATGGGGACTCTACATTCATTTCTATGCGCAAAACCCTAATCCCAATCGCGACACCCTACACCCCTAGCCAGCTCTAACCTTAGCTATAAGTGACCAAACGGTGCAAACCCCTAATCCCAATCGCGACACCCTACACCCCTACCCAGCTCTAACCTTAGCTATAAGTGACCAAACGGTGCAAACCCCTAATCCCAATCGCGACACCCTTCACCCCTACCCAGGTATAACCTTAACCATAAGTAACCAAAAAAATACTGTTGCCATTTTTCTTGTTTTACTCTTTTTTATTGCAGTCACAGATTTTCATAAAATTGAGGTTATCATTGTGAGGACAAAAAATGTCCCCACAAGGTAAAAAGTTGCAGGCGTTTGTCACATTGTGGGGAAATCTGGCCCCTACAATGTAATAATTACAAACACAAACACGCACACCTCCAGCCAATTGATTGTTCTTTATGTCGTACATTTCAGCGTCCATGTTCGGCCACAATATAATTTATTTATGTGGGTGACGCTGTTTTTTGCAAGTGCCTTACGAAATCTGGCATCCATTTACTAAGTATGGCTCAAAGTCTGCGTGTGTGTGTGTGTGTGTGTGTTTTTATATTTTTAAGATCACGAGAGCCTGATTTTTGTTTCTCTCTGTAGGAGTCTTTCGATACATTTGTGACACGTTATTGTGCTTTAGAGGACTAGCCGAAACGCTGCCCCTCCCAAAAAGCACCTCTATTCACTTTATTGGCCATCTGCTGTTTATTTAGACTCCCGGGCCCACAAAATCGTTTCTGTTGCAGTGCTGTGGTGTCGGCAGTACCGCTGAACCCCCCCGTTACTGGATTTTGGGACTCGCCTTTAGCCTTCTCTGGGTCTACCCCCCCTCCACCTCTCTTCCTGCTCTCTTCGAACCTACATATCCATCACTGCGCTCGCGATCAAAAGCGAGGATCGGAGCACCATTGTGTGGGGATTTTGGAGAAGAGCGCGGTGTTCCGCATAAAATGAGGAGGCGGAGATGTTCCTGCTCCAGCGCTGCTCACAAGGTGCAGCTGGCCGCTCGTTAGAAGCTCCACGTGCACCTAGTAGACTCCTCGACAACATGCACGTTTGCGACGTGCTATTCGACTCACTCGTATGTCGCTTTGGTCAAAGTATCTGCTAAATAAAAGTACATGTAAAAATAAAGAAAGCAACAGGAACGAGGATCACGGCGATACCCCAACCAGGGTAAGGAACGCGAGTCAAACCTATTGCAAAGTAATTGGCATCAAATTTTTTGAGTAATCTGATTTTTTGAAGAAAAAAAACAGCCTTTTAGGGTCTGTTCTTATTTGGAATTCAGATTTCAAGCATACTTAAGAATGCCCAAGGAAGACAGGTCATAAGTTAACTATTAGAGCATGTATTGCAGTCTGGGAAATGCTGTCCTGAATGACAGAGTGGTCCGATGCTTTCCCACTGCCTGAGTGGCCCTGATAAAAATAGTCCCCCGTTCCCAGATGCCCATGCCCTAACCAGGTCAGATGTTGCGGTGATCTATGCTCTGTAGCAAGTCACATGTGTTTTCTTTCTGTGTCATGGCCATTGCACCTTGAGTACCTTCAAGACGACCACGGTGATTCTCCACCTTCGGACATTTATCATTCTGATTGGATGCCCCCTGAACCCCCCCCACCACCACCACCCACTACCCCCAGTTGGCCGGCCAAGTTTTTTTTTCTCATTCAAAAGTTTCTGAATATTCAGCCCTCATCTATCACAGAGAGTTACAGAGAAGCCCCAGCACATGCTGGCACTGGAATCTTGGACAGCACTAGCAAGTATTGAGAATATGATGTTGGGGCTCCCCCTATAGGTAGGTAGCTGCACTTAAGTTGGTTGGAGAAAAGAAAAAAAAAATGTTCAGCTGGAGGAATTCTGAAGGGGAGGATTCTGAAGGAGAGCAGACTGACATGAGGGTGCAGGATGAGATATAGAGGGGAGAGATAAAATACTGCGAATTAAAACCAGTGTAAAGAAATGGAAGCTATGGAAGAACTGACTGCAAAAAGATTACACGAGATTCTAAGATTTAGTCTATAAGCACAGTTAAAATAGGTTATTATACTTTATCATACCACCGTAAATGTTATGGATTTTTATGTTGTATTTGAAGGTATTAAGGTACATTTTTAAATGATAACATTTAATTAGATTGTTTTTAGATTAGATTTTTTGTGTGTGTTTGAAAGACGCCTCTATGCAGCCATATTTTACCAGAAGACCAGAATCCGATTGTTTCCCAATTTAGGCAACACAACATTCCAACAAAGCAGATTGAGTCTGTATTGAAGATGGCTTTCTGTGGCTTCCATAGTGCTGGGTTTTTGTAGTTCCACAGCACTTCGTGTTGAACACATGCCCCTAATCCAGAAAGCACTGGACCAGAGCTTTGGGCTTGCAATCCCATCCCGGGGGACCGGGACTCCAGACCTGGATCAAATCTGCCACCGTGCCTCGGGAACGACGAAAGGTTGCACAAAGCCGACGGGGGCAGAGCGATCGGCCCTTTGAATGTCATCGGCGGTCCTCCGAGTGACGAGGCATAAAGAGAGCGGAAACCACAGGGAATATATTTCCAACCCAGCGACGGCCGACTTTCAGCAGTTTTCAGAGAGAAGAAAAAAACAGAAAAGCAGGCCGATATTAAGACGGGTGCTGCCAGTCAAGTAGGGGGATAAACATGAGATGCTCTATATTCTGCGATATCAGATTCCTTGCTGCCTGAGCCCTGCTGATTACACTGGGGCTCTCCCCAGCATGGGGTTCCGACTGCTTGTGAAACCGACTTGGATGCGACGGCAAGACGAGAGGGAGCCAATCAGGCGAGAGGATCCAGCCCACTTCACATGCTGTCTACTGTAAGCTCTCTTGTATAAGCTGGAGCCGGGCATCACTAGCCACTGTCTCCTTTATACCTGGGCATTGAAGTACCATTGGGTCCATGTGTTAGCTTTAGGTTATGCAGGTGTGGGAGCTACTGGTCACCCTGGTCATCTTCGTGCTGCAGTTGATGATAAAGCAAAGGATTCGGCAGTGATATAAACAGAGGCTTCATTTTCTGATCTTTGCTTTGTTCATCTCACATGACCTGTGAGGCAGGGATATCATCTAAGTTGATCGTCCCTGACTGATGTTAATGGACTCATTCCTTTCTCCAGTCATGGGTGGGTCTTCCTCACCGCAGACTCGACTTCGCCTGGCAATTAGACACACGGCCTGCCATTACTTTTGACCCTCGCTACAGATGGCGCTTTAAAAATAACTTGAACCGAGTTTCATGTGAGTACTGATAATTCCCCATTCGCTCACTAAAACTGGTGCACAGTCTTTTTTGCCACATCATTTCTTAGTTCACCAGGCCAAGAAACAGAAAAATTATGTAATATAAAGAATTGAAGGATGGTGGGTAAATAAGTATGAGGATTTAGAAAGTTCTATGCTTTCTGCACAGGACGGATGATAACTTAATCATTAAACACAAGTCATTTTTTAATAAAAGGATGGATTCTTTGCTACAAGGCTAATGTCAGAGCGCTCTTCAGTACAGATTCTCCAAAGGCCATACGGTGTGTAGGCTTTATTCATCTGATCTAGCCTCAGATTTGGCCCTGCACCATGAACCATGGCTGGCTACATGCAGGTCGGCCAACCATGTTCTTGAAAGAAGGTTACAGACCTTCTCGGCCACACTAGTTGCTTTCCAATTTCACCCCTTTTATGTGTTTTTGGGCACTTTGATTTCCCTCGAGAAGTTACAAAGTTCTGTCATGAAACGTGGGGTGGGGGGTATTAGGGGGGGCGTGCCCGTCGTAACACCCAGGTCATGTCTTCAAGCCATGTCTTTTTAGCACCTCAAAAGCACGATTAACCCGGATGGATGGTTCCGTCAGGAGGCTTTTTTTCAATTTTGTTTATCTTCTGTGCATTTTTTTGTGTGTGTGGGGGGGGTTAAGCACTTGAAATGCATCCCAGATGTTGCTGAAGAGCATGAGCTCACTGCCCATTTATGCCGGTGATAAATATGGACCACATGATGGCAGTTCCCTTTGATTCTTGTCCCCCCATCCCAGTCAGCCCCCCCAACACCCTGCATCTACAAGGCTCTTATTCAGACCACTCCTTTAAAGACCTATCAGGTGAATCTCCTGCATCTCAGTTCATGCCACGTGTGGAGGAGAGAGAGAAACAGACCTGACCTCCCGTCTCACATACGTTTCAGACATAAGGGACATCTCCGCTGGGACGTTCTGCCTTTCCAAGTGAATCTGTTTGGTGTTTCCCTCCTTGGGAAAGTATGGAGGATGTAGTTATACTTTCGACCACAGGACATGCCAAACCACCTACAAAGGAGAGCGATAGTGTTGCATCACATGACCTGGCCACCTGACCTAAACACAGCAGAAATGGTTTTGGAGGAGTTTGGCCAGAGAGTGAAGGAAAAGCAGCCAATGAGAGCTCAGCATAAATGTGGGACCTCCTTAAGGAGAGTTGGAAAAGCATCTCAGGAGGCCACCTCATGAAACTGGTGTAGAGGAGACAGTAGGGTCAACCAGTCCTTGGAGCAATTGGGGTTAAGGGCCTTGCTCAAGGGCCCAATGGTAGAACCACTCTGCAAACCCACTGAGCTGACCCCCCACCCCCCCAAAGAAATTATTATTTTACTTCCAACTTACATACTAGCTATGAATTTACGAGCTGGCAGTACTGGGCGGGAGCATAAAACCCGCGATATGGCCTGAGAATTACGGTCCGCGGCTTCATTGTTGTCACATGTCAACTTGACGTCAAACTCAAAGGTTACTTACCCTAATGGGCACTTATTACTATATAGACGCTTGGTATATACTGTATTTCTTCATTTGGAGAGAACTTTGGCTTAGATTGTAATAAGAACAGGTGGCAATGTCCTAGTGGTGGCACCAAACTGTCC
This sequence comes from Petrocephalus zakoni, assembly GCA_026774425.1. Taxonomy (NCBI): domain Eukaryota; kingdom Metazoa; phylum Chordata; class Actinopteri; order Osteoglossiformes; family Mormyridae; genus Petrocephalus; species Petrocephalus zakoni. The sequence goes on from JAODKN010000044.1 coordinate 9,658,979, forward strand.
TTTAATCCTGGGGATGAGGTGGGCAGGAATCTGCTTGTTTTGGGATTTGTTTGTGTTGTTGTTACCTGCGTAAACGCCGCCTCACGTTTCCCTATCAAACGGCAATTTGTGCAATGGAAGTGCCCGCGACTCGGACGAGGCTCGCTTTTAATAAACTGGAGCCAAGCGGGGGCAATGTGTTGGCGAAAACGATGATGAAATTGCGCGTTTAAAATAACTCGCAGCGCGGAGCGTGGCGAAAATGGAAAATAACGACAGGCTAATGGAACCGAGGTGGAAGCCTGCCAGACTAGCACAAATGTCCAGTGTGCTGTGGATAGTCCGTGTGAACTGGCACTTTGCGGTGTGTTCCCATCCCAGAAGCTCGCAGTTCGATAAGACTTACTGCCTCCTGACCCACGACCACGCATGTGACCTCCCAAAACCTCAGCAGGGACAGCTCCACGAAAACCCGCAGATGTTTAACATCGCTCTGGCCAGCCAAGATGCGAACAGGCGTACTGCCATATGTGCTTTCACACGTTACCGATAACGTAACGGGTGTTAGCTGGGAACAGGGAAACAGTGTCGGCTCCCAAACGGAAACAAACACCCGGAAGCGCACATGCCCCGTGAATCCGCATCCGCCATACTGTTTATTCGAATCAGGTGAAAGAGACGCTTCTTCCATCCCGACGCGGCCATCTTTTTGAAAGTGAGCCGCTATTAATCTTGCTCGATGGGATCTGAGGCGTAACAGACAGCACTATGGCTACGTGAGTTAATCAGAACTGTGTTTATTAGGTCATTAAAATTCACATTAGGTTTTTCATCGAGCGGCTCCTTCGAGCAGAAATTGATTTTTTATCGCTATCGGAGGGAAAAGCGAGTGATGGATTTAGCAATGTCGGGGTTACCCTCCATTTCATGAGGTGGCAGGACTGGACAGGAGAGTAAAAACCGCGATAAGGCCTATGTCATCTGTCGACTTGAGGTCAAACTCAAACTTTAATTACCATAATGGGCAGTTATAAATATATATCTACAAAATGGCCTCATCCATTGGGGGGGGGTATACATCTGGCCTCGCAATGCATACATTTAATTGTAGTGATATTTTGAAATGACTTTGATAGCATTGAGTTGTGCTATTAAATCGCATCCACCGCGAATCTGAATGCTGACGAACGAAGAGCCAGACTCCCTCAGGGATACACGTTCCAGAAAATTCCTGAGGACTGAGTGAGCTTCGGGGGATCTACTGCAGTGGCGGCCTCATCTCAAGCTGTCGGATGTACCGTGGATCCAAACAGTCAATCCATGGGAGGAAGTGGTATAATCTATTGTAAATTGTGGACTCCAGGTCAGCCTGGGTTGGTGAGCCACCTGCATGAGGGTGGCGGGAGGCTCTTCAGGTTAGGATTAGGGGCATGATTCAGGAGGACCAGCACCTTGCAGGGGCCCAGAATTTCTAGGCACGCCCCTGGTTACCATACCGTGCCTGTGATCAGAAGGTTGCCGGTTTGAATCCCAGGGTAAAAACAGTGACGTGACCTTTGGGCCCCTAAGCTAGGCCCTCAACCCCAGATGGCTCCAGAGACTCTCTGACCCTACTTCCTTCCAAATAAGATGTACATCATATTGGTTAAAAGGAAAATAAATAATCTGTAAATGAATAATACCATAGCCGTGGCCAGTGCCTATGGACTCGCCATGTTCCTCCAGCTCTGTGCCCTTATACCCCATCTTTTCCACATTAGCTCTTCTCCCTCCCCAGGGGCATCCGGCTCGCGTCTCCCCCGCCTGTCCTCCGCTTCCCGCCCTCGTGGACCTGCCTTCTGGCCCCGGTCGACCTGCCCGGCTGCCAAAGTCTGCGTCTGTTGACAGTGGCCGCTATTGATTAGCCGTCATACCCACTTGCTGTGCCCCGGATCCCACTCCACTGTCCCCCGGCCGGCTTTAAATTCACCGCCTCTGCATTTTCTCAGCAGTCAGGTTGTTTGATCCCGAGCGGAGAAAAACAGACAGATTTATTCTCCCTGTCATATATTTGTTTAATATAAAACCATGGTTTAGACTGCATTAAAGCCCCCCCCCCCGCAAAAGGCAAATTGCCAGTCCGTTCTGTGGCCTCTTAGATGAGACCCAGAGCCAAACAGCATGGACATGTTAACGCGCACACACGCACGCACACACGCATGCACACGTGCTGTGCAGGAAGGATGGAATTATAGCACCCAGTCTCTGTTGTGATTATACCAGTAAAAGTACAGCCGACCCCTGAATTGCGTCTAAATTCGACATTTTCCTGGAGCGGGGCAGTGGGCAGGTGGGGGAAGTGAATAATTGTGCTCTTTGTTACTCACGCCAGCCTGCAGCCTGCACTAACAGTCCAAGCTTCTTATGGGAGGGAAAGCTGACATACATGTGCCTGTATGTGTCTATATGAGCACCTCTGTGTGTTTAACTTTAAACAGCATCTTTCCGATTTAGTGGAACCTGACCCGGGAATCAAATATCTCAAATATCCAACACCATTGTACGCTCTGACATGAAATTAGTTTGTCAAATGTAAATGAATAATTCACAATTTATTCTATCAGTATATTCAAGAAAGATAACTTTAAATAGTTTAATTACAAACACTCCTAATTGGGCACTCAAATCTATAATGACTGTGTTCTGGAACAAATTAAATCCTCCCATTTCAGGTGCTCAACAACAGAATCTCGGTATTCATTCTAAACACATTTTATTGGTTGATTAACGGCTCGCGATAAATAGCCCTTAAATACATGCATAATAAACTGTCCGGCGCACGTGAGGGCTGGGAGAAAAAATCAATTTAACACTCGTTTAATGTATGGTGTAAAAGATACGCCTGTGGCGTCGGGCGTTCTGAACGCGGGACCGAGAACCAAATCGGGTCTGTAAAGGGTCTTTGCGCACTCGTTCATCTTTTGGCTGACCCCGACGAGGGCCAGACTGACCAATAAAGAGATAATCTGCTTTTCCGTGGCCCGGGCCAATGTGCCGGCTCCGGGCTGACACAGGAGATTATGCTGGGCGATATGGCGCTCCCTGTGAGCAGGACTTATTTTTACTTATTTATTTTATTTATTCAGGGGCAGCGGGGTTGGGGTTTTAGCTGGTTTTTTCAGGGGTCCTGTTGGGCGGATGGCCGAATTGAGCCAGGGACACCGGCCCTGATGTCGTCCGGGGCTGGGGGGGCACGGTCAGAGAGTGCCACCGAGCCTTTCCAAACATGCCTCGGAACAGCACGCTATAGAGGAGTGTTATCGGCACACGGTCAAACGCGGTTTAGTTCCGCACCTGCTGACCGTCTGTTCCGATCAGGTCGCGCTCTGATAGAAGGGGACCCGGCCTACATCTGCGGGCAGAAGTGAAGGTTTTAATCTAACAACGCGCTTCTGTCCTTGAAGGAACCTGGTGACCTTGTACAGGGGGGGAGAGAGAGAGAGAGAGAGAGAGAGAGAGAGAGAGAGCCACGGTTCTCGACAGCAGAGGAAGGTGACCATTCTGAGAAAGCAAGGTCCCTCCACAGGCGTCAGGAGAGATATCAGCCCATGCTGGATCTTGGGCCGGCTTCAAAAGGAACGAGAGCCGACCGGGTGGAAGATCCTGGATCAGATCTGCAGCATTGCAGGCAGGAGCTGGTACTCGCTTCCTGTCTGCACAGTACAAAGTGGGCATCCAAGACGGACTGCTCAAGGGTCTATTAAGCGGAGTTTGGGATTGATTTCTTGTCTCCGGGCCAGAAGATTGATGGAGCCTGAGATGTTTTCATTTATTTACCACCCCACCCTCTGGCAACCCCAAGCTCACCCCACCCTCTGGCAACCCCGTTCTTCACATCACGGTGTCTCTCAGCCTGGGTAATTAACACATCGCTCAGAGGGTCTCCACCCATTCCACGTGGATCCCAAAACAATTATCCAGGGCCGCTCCGACGCGCCACCGGAAGCGGATTGATACGTCTCCCGGTGAAATGGAGTGTCGCTTATCTTAGCTAACAACTCCATTCAGCGTTCATCTCCGTTCCCAAAGATCATGTATATGGACCAGCTGCATCCAACCTGCAATTATCGGCGATTTTTTTTTATTCTTTTCGTGTCAGAAGGGGGCAAAAGAATGCAAGGCGGAACCGAGGCTTGCGGTTCTTGTGTTCCTGCAGGGAAATGGAGGCAGGTGGGTTTTTTAGCTTTCTTTGTGCCATTCGGGGACCTGGGAAAGTGCCGCTAGGAATTACCGCCTGGCCGCAGAGACTGAACTCCCGGCGATGCTAAAGGTCTCGCTCTTGGAGAGATGATCCCCACCAATCAGCTCACCCTTCCTCAGTTATGTATCCAGTGAAAAATGGCAGGAGATCCACCAGGGGCTGGTTGTTTGGCCAATGGGTAAGGTGGGGTGAGGTGGGGCGGCACAAATTCAACTGGTTTGCGATTTGCTGAGCTGGTGATCCTCGTGATGGAAAAGGGGCAGTCCGGGCCTAAAAGGGGGGCACTTCTTTTAGACATAAAGGGCAGAGGCTCATGCCACCCTCCCCCCACCCCACATCTCCCTGTTCGTGAAGAAACGTTGACCACCTCGCACTTTCTATACAAACCCTTGTGTCCAACCACCCCCGTTTTGCACTGTCCTGTGTGCTTTGCATGTCATGCACTGTGAAAACACGCATATTAGCACTTGATGTTGTATGTTGCACCATGATCCCGGCGGAGTGTCATTTCATGTCACTGTGTACCTGTATATGGACGGTCTGCCAATGAAAGCCATTTGACTTGACTTGACTTGACGTGAGAAGCGGGCTGGTGGACGTTTGCTCGGAGAAGGTGGGGGGGGGGGGGATTTGCACAGCACGGAAGGTGCTGACGCTGCAGTGAGTGAACGCACATGGCCCTATAGCTCAAGGGGGCTGGGGGTGGTGCGGCGGGCTGGATGACAGTTTATTTCAGGGACTTATGAAGGATGTGACTCTATGAAGCACGAAAAGGTCGGCCTTCACTTTGTTTACATACCTCTTCACCTTGCTTTGCATCAAACTGGATTTTAATCATGGGATGAAGATCTTGTCAGGGTTGAATACCTAGGGCCACAGAGCCATACCCCTCTACACATCTGCCTCGTTGCTTGATCCCATAGAAACAGTTCAAGTGCAACTTTCCACGGTTAGATGGAAATGTTCATTAGCGATTCCATAGTGTTCCATTGTGAGTTAATTCTCTTCAGGCCTACCTCATCTGGTGTCTGTGACACACAGACAGACACATAGGTGAGAGCAAGCTGGCACCCATGGATCTTCCTTGCTCAAGGGCCCACAGACAACCAAGCATCCAGGCTCAAAACTACCACCTTCCAATCACAGGCACAGAGGCTTAGCCCACTGAGCCACGTAGCCCCCCCCCCAACCATCTATGCTAACCATCGTGGTTAGGGTTGCAGAATAGCCTGGAGTCCAGCTAGCACAGTGCACAAGGCTGGGGGACACCCTGGGCAGGACGCCAGACATTCATAGGCCACATACACACACACACACACACACTTGGCCATACTCTATAGATAATGCACACATTAGCCTAACAGCATGACTTTGGACTGTGGCAGGGCAGCACAGCATTGGCTCAGCAGGGGGTGAACATGCAGACTCCGCACACCTACAGTGGAGGCAGGATCCAATAGACTCTAAATACCAGTAACCCAAACATTATGGTGAGAAACTGTTAACTGTGTTGCAAATATTTCTGTATTTCTATTGTTTTTCATCGTAATATAATCATAATACAGTTAGAAGGAAAATCACTTACTGGACCTTTAAACTACCTACTGGAGTCCAGAAGACACTGGCAGTGAGGCCTGCTGGACATCCTGGCCCAGGTCCAGAGAAGCACGCTGGCGAAAAACGGCAGTTCACATGGTCTTGATCACATGATTCATTTAGATAAAACGTGTGAGCAGATCAAAAACATCAGAAAAGGACAGACATATTTTTGCCATCTGAGCATAAAACATGAAAGTGATCAAAAATGCATGAACTCTGTTTAGTGTCCTATGGATATTCTCCTGGAGATGAAGTCTTGGGGCCAGAATAATGAAACTTTTTTTTTTCTTCTTTCATTCTGAACAACTCCAAATGGAGACTGCAAATAACTTTTATATACTCATTTTTACTTCTTGGTGTATATCTTAAAAATACGAGGAAAAGGCAAGCTTTCTAGCTAGTCTCGGGGTTCTAAGCTGGGGCTGAAGAGAGAAATGGTTTTAAAATTGCACTGTTAGTTTTAACAATGGGGGGTAAGTGTACGTAAAGGATGGGCGCTAATTCCTGTGTTCTTTACCTACGACGGAATGCTGCTAAAGTTAATCTCAGATTACTGAAAAGGCCTGGACAAAAGGCAGAGGTTTGTAAATCCTTAATTCTGCGTGGGCCTGACTCCTACGCTTTGGGCGCTTGCTTATTTTGACACCCCCTCTATGGGGTTGGGGTGGATTGGAGGTGGGGGGGGGGGGTAGGCGCCGTTCTTACTCCTCAGCACTCTCGCTCCTGCGCCCCCAGAAGGCCCTGGAATGATTTAACGAGTTGCAGCCCCGACGGGGACAAGATGTGGCCCGCTGGACACGGACCAGCCCGCTTTTGGCGTGCGAAAGCCCGCAGCGCATTTTTGGAACGCGGAGCGGGATGTATTGCAGGGACGTAAAGGTCTTGTTATGACACCACGCCGTGATCGAGTGCGGCGGCAGCCTAGATCTGAGGAGACGAGCGGGCCTATTTTAGGACTCGGCGGAGAACGCCGGCGGAAGACGGGCCGGGACCCCCACGGAAAAGGCGCCTCGTCCCTCTTCCCCTGGCTCACCTCACCTCTCCACCCAGAGCGGCGGAGCGCCTCCCCCCCGATTTGCCGCCGAGATGGAGCAGGGAGGCTCCGTGAAATCGCCCACTAGCCGTAGGCCCCAAACACGGCGACGACTGGGCGCGCGTTCAGGGCCAGTTTCACGCTGGCTCATCACTCCTTTTTGGCAAATCGCTCGCTTTGCGTCCGGACCTCGGCGGAGAGCCATTCAGGCCTCCCCCGCCACCCGCCAGACCCCACCTCTGGCGGAACGTTCCGGATCCTCGGCGATCTGCCCGCCGGCACCTTTGCATCTGTTCTGCCAGCATACGCATTAACAGTTTTTTTTTCTTCACATAAATAAAACGGTCCATTTTTTTTTTTATCCGTCCTCCTCAGGCCTTGCCCCATTCAGTGAGCGGCGAGCTTGTGTGGTCCTGGCCACCTAGTCCAGTCCTTCTCTAACAACGGTTAGGTATTCGACAGCTAAAAACGCACCCGCTTGTACGCTGTCATCTTCCATTAAAAAACAGGGGCTTTGAAACGCTAGACATGCGACATATGGCGCGAGTGTCTGCGGGAGCGGCGAGGCGCGTGTTCGGTTTCACAAGCGCGGCCGTGACGTTCCTCGCCTCCCTGTGGCAGCGGCGTGGCTTAAGTTTTACCACGTCGTTATCCACGCCCGCTGCACACGGGTACCGTCCCGGTGGGCCGGGCGTTACACGAGCCGCGTACAGTGGCGGATTGGATCCTTGTCTCGTCCCTGGTTAGTTTAACAGGCCTTTACAGCAGAATCTCCAGACCCCGCCGTAATGTTAAATGAATGTGGCTGCTGTTAAGCCCGCTACGGGGATTTAATGGGTCCTGGCGGACAGTCCGGCTGAGTAAGGAATGGGGCGGTCAGTGACACGTAGCCTGTATATCGTCCACTGATATCGAAACCACACGCGCACCCCAGGTAGGGGGCCGACATGGCGTCTTCTGGCCTGGGGTCTGCATCTGCGGCCTGAAGGGGGGAGCGAGAGAGTTAATGAGGGGGCAGTGAGGGGCAGGAGAAAGGGAAAAAGATTCCGGAGTCTATTGTCAGATGTGAAAACACAGATTAAACACAAAGCACAGATCATCCATCCATTTTCCTTGTTTAATGATACCACCTCTCTTATGCAGAGTCACAGGAGTCCAGAGTCTATCGCGGAATCTTTGGGTGCAAGACAGGGAATAATTCCGGAGGGGTGCCACCGCGTCACAGACAAGACACAGATCACAGGTACAAATGAAGGTGCTTACAGTAAGACAGGAAATACAATTATACCAATAAATAGATGGACATGGCGCGATGCGGCATGTCCCCGCGATGATACCATAATGTAAATATTGTAAGGAGCGCATAAGAGAAGAGTGTTGGGAGAAAAGCTTGGTGTGCCTCTGTCTTTCGCTCTCTTTCTCACTCTCTAGCCCCCGTCAGGATGTGCTTGGGCTCGATTTACAATGCAACTGATGACAGACCTGAAAAGGTAAAAAAAAGGGATATTTATCTGTGACCGTGAGAGGGGTGGCAGGCAGAGAGGGTGACTTAGAGCGCTGGCTTAGATGCCTACAGCAGACAGCGACCGTGTTTTCGCTGTACCCTCCTTCTTAATTACATTACTGGAGTCATTGTTTGGACAGGGGCTTAGCTCAGCCGACGTCTCCGCTGTCAGTCAGCTCCCTAAAACCCTTAAGACCCCCCAGATATCGAGAGCTGGGGGGTGTCCATCCCCCGGCCAATGGGACACGGGTTCAGCAGACTTCATGAAGACGTCATGATCGTTATCCATCCACAGGGAAAACAAAAGCCGTGCTTCAGCTGAGGACAAAGGGAGCTTTAATGAAGGTGTAGGAAGGAGAGAGGGAGAGGAGGAGAGGAGGTGTGGAAGGCCTGCGAGGGAGGGGAAGGGAGGAGGGCCAAGCGAAGAGTGGAGTAAAGGTAGATGCTGCTGAGAGAGGGAGGGGCCCCCACTCCGCTTGCGACCGCGTGACCGTGCCACCGTGTGTCAGGCTCACTATGACTTTCCACATCTATCCCAGCGCCTCTTTGTCCTCACGCCACAACGATGGCAAAACCGCATCGCCTGAATTCAGACTCCTTATGCCAAATGTCGAGTAGAGGTCCTACACTGAAATCCCTAGGACTGTTACAGATGCAAAGCAGAGTAGAAGTAAAGGTCTAATCTGCATAATGAATACCTCAATATCTGCTAAGAGAGTTTGCATGCAATGAGAATCAATCTATATCTATCTACAGTATCTATGCATATCTATTTGTCGATCTATATCTATGCATATCTATTTGTCGATCTATATCTATGCATATCTATCTATCCATATATCTATCTAATCTATGCATATCTATCAATCCATCTATCTATCGATCTAATCTAAGCATATCTATCTAGCTATCGGATCCTGTATTCATGCTGTGCCATATCCACAAATGGCTATAGCATGATAACAGGGCTGAATTCACTAACATGTGCTGTTAGATAACAGCTGGACACATAGTTTATAAAATGATACAGTGCAGTTCATATGCTCTCCCTGTGGGACGTACTCAAGACGCACTAAATCGCCAACCCTTTTCTGTACTGTCAGTCACATCCTGGCCTGTTCCTTCTTGTTGATCCTAAGAAACTGGAGAGAAATAGAAACTTATAAATCACCCCCCCCCATTCCGGTACACCCCCACACCTCTTCTATACAAAACAGACTGGAGTCACCCAGCACTGCCTCTATAACAAATACTAAAAGGCATTTTGAAGCCGTTTTGTCTAACTCTGTATTGTCTCCAGATGGTAAAAAAAAACACCTGTTCACTTAATCTCGGCAATTAACCTGCAGCCCGTCTTAAGTTTCACCCAAAATGGCAGTGCCTGCCTTTCGTAATAGCATGTTGGACGGCGTAATCTCTCAATCAGCGAAACACTACACGGCTCAATCTGCAACTCAAAGCTGGACGAGCTGCGGGGGGTGGGGGGAGGTGGGAGAGGAAGGAAAATATGGGGCTCGGGGCAAGGTTTCCGATTTCCTGTCGCATCATTTTATTTGCTGAATAAATGCTGACATCATAATTGCGTTTGATGATGTCACAGATGCTGATGATGTTAGGGGTGGAGCCTAAGAGTGAAGGGAAGATTGAGAGCGGATGCCCCAGTGGTCTGTATTTACTGCCGAGGCACAAAAGAAAAGGGTTTGGATGTGAACCGGTCAGCAGATAAGGGTTTGCCCGAGGGGATTTATTGATCCAGAATTCTGTTGCTGAGGGTCCCTGAAGCTCGCCCCAGCAGTTGGGCCCGGGGGGCCCGTGAAAATGGCATCGTCTGTTAACCAAACCGATTCGTTCCCTGCTATTTCTGCAGCTTAGTCCCATCTGGGGAGAAATGAAATGTTAAAGGGATCCGTATGCATGCACATTCATCCGAGCCCTTACTGAATTTGTCTCAATAAGAGGCCCAAGAGTATGTGCCATTAAGACCTCAAGGCTGCTAAAGTTAAAATCTACATCTATAGTTAATGGTGCTGGACAGTATATGAACGGCATGGGGTGGGAGGTGTTGCAGAGAGCTGTTTGTGGCCTAAGCAGTTAATGTTGTCACTTTAAGCACAGCATCAATCCATCCATCATCTGTCATCTATAACTGCTATTCCAGTGTCGGGGTCATACCGGGCCTGGCGGCCGTCCCAGCAAGCAGGAGACGGGGGACACATAAGCACATAATATAGGCAATTTAGAGACGCAAATTCACCTAACTGCCTGTCTTGGGACTAGGAAAAAATACCAAGAGGAAACTGACAAAAAGTAAGGGAGTGTGTGCAAACTCTATACACTGAGTCTTACCATAGCAAATTGGTGTGAAATAAGGGAGTGTATGCAAACTCCACATACTAAGTTTTACCTTGGAAAACTGACGTGAAATAAGGGAGTGTATGCAAACTCCACATACCAAGTCTTACCTTACCAAACTGATGTCAAATAAGGGAGGGTATGCAAACTCCACACACATCACAGCACTACCTGTTAGCTATTCCATGCCACTAAAGGTATTGGCCTCCCAGGGACTGGGTTAAAAAACATGGTATAAGTGCAGCCAGTACCTTTCCCATGTATGGTGTTTGCGTCTGGCGTGCTGCTTTAGTTAAATTCAGTGAGGCTATTCTGTATTGCACCCCTACCCCTGCATAACCGAGCTATTTATCAACACAGTACTTGTCCCTTTTTAACACTTTACTGTTGCACATCCCGTTCTGGACCATCTGGCTCTGATCTAAGGGCTCGTCACCTGGGCCTTAAAGGTCATCCTGCAGTATTAATCTAATGAACGGCTCCAGGTGTTAGCATGACCCACCATTCCGACACAGATGCAATGCAGGTTCTAGCACCTGACTCCAGCAGCTGCACCGATGGTCCGTGACCCCCAAGTGCATGCTTTCCGTGACGAAAACCACAAACAATGGCATTTGTAATTTAGACACCCACTGTTTTCCAGTACACTCTTAAAACAAAAGGTTCCATATTGAACCTTTAAGGGTTCTATAGCTTGGTACATATATGGCACCCTCAAAAGGTTCTATATAGAGCCATTTCATATATCCTCACGGGCGTGAAACAGAACCTTTTTTAAGGCAATGGTTCTATTTCCTAGGGTTAGAACCCCTATGGTTCTATATAGCACATATTGTCTTCACAGAGGCTCAGGACCGCGGCTTCTATCTGGAAAGCGACAGTAGATGGTTATAAAACGCTCTCCTGAAATTTCAGCGATTGATTTATTGGGCGCCTGCACCTGCCCAGAAGAGAGACACTTTCGGAAATGTTTGCGCAAGATGCCTTGCTTACTCCTCCAGTCGCGTTCCAGAACATCAGGGCTCCAGCGTTTCCTGCTGTTAATCACAGTACTAAAGAATGTTGCGGTTAATGTGCTTTCCTTAACCTGAAAAGTAAGAAGCTGCCACATGCTTGTCATATTAGGTACGCAAACAGCGCACGCGTGCCTGCTGCTTCCTTCTTACACTGCGTGCGATGCTCTTACAGAAACGAGCGACTGCGGGATACAAACCTAAGTCGAAAAAGCAAAGACAACAGTAAGCCATGTAGCATTTGAAACACGGTGTTTACATTTGGATTAAGGGCGAGAAATTGAATGAATTCCTCCAAGGCGTAAAAAGATGAAAGTATTCCCCCTTTTTGATTCCAAATACACTCTACTAATTCTCTGCAAAAAAAGTACAGTAGTATACTAATAACAAGTAACAAGGCAGCTTGTTTGAAGATATATAGTTTTATATCACTTAATTCCCTAAGTGTAAGACTAAGACCTACATTTGCTTGAGTCTCTGTTTGAGTTTATGGGGAAGAAGGTAGCGTGACAATGAGGGAAACTGCCTTGTAGCCTGAAGGTTGTTGGTTCAGCCCCACTTTTATCCCTCAGAGCAGGATTCTTATGCTAAATCCATCTGGCACAAACACCCAACTGCGCTAACGGGGAAAAACATAAAAGCTACTTTCGATAAAAGCTGCCGATAAGCTAATTAATACAGCGCTCGTTAGACTGTGCGTAATTCAAGTCTGGGAGCGGGGGTAGCTGTCCCTCCCACCCCCCTAGAGGGGTTTAATGCATATGAAACAGACTTGTGGCTCCCTTTACTCTCCCTTACTTGCCGCTGCGCCGTACAGTTGTGTTTTAAGGTGCCGTCAAAGGAGACTTTCGATACCCCGGAGCGATGCAGTTTTGGCCGCGGCCTGCGAGCACCATGACGAAACCTTGGATTTTTTTTGCGGTGAGCTCCAGGTAGTCTAATAGACGAAAAAAACATACTGGATAAAGTACCTTCGTACCTTTAAGAAAATTAAAATAAAAGAAATCGTGCTGTTGTAAAAGTCAGAGTAGACATAGAAGGAGGGTAGAGATCCAGTTTTATGGATGCAATATGCTGTATTTATAAGACGCTTTGACATAGTGGTTGGCTTTGCACAAGACCAAGAACAAAATACAGCAGACAAGAATGGTCTTTTAATGCACGATCTGGTTTAACTGGTCTCTCGTGCCCAATGAAGGCTCGGACGCAGACAGTGGAGGTGGGGGGGGGGGGATTGTGAAAAATTATGGACAAAAGTACGAAGTTTTCGACTGAGATCATCTTGGAATGACAGTGACTGGAACTGGTCGAAACACTGGCAGAGTTGCCGTCCAGGTGCAGGGGGACACGGACTCTGCGGCTCAGGCATGGTTATGCCTTTGTGAACGGACACATCTCATAAGGGGCTGCTAATCAGCCATCTTTTTTATGATAGCATGCAAGTTTTATGAATGAGACCTTATTATGGTAAGAGCTGAATGAACTGCGATTGGCTGCAGTTTACAAATCTATGCAGGAGATATTTACGAACAATTCAGGCACCACTTTAGGGTCATGGGAAAGACTGTTAGACAGCATTAGGCAAAAATCTGTTACTGATAAGTAACTTTCTCTCCCTTTCTCTAAATGGCTAAGCTGTCCCTAGAGAGCTGTGAGACAAAGCCCTGTGATGCAAAAGTTTCTGTCAGAGTTGGGGAAGTTGAGACGCTGTTGAAAAGTGTGGTTATTTAAAACACTTAGAGGAAACATCCCGAATTTGGTCATCAGCACCAGCACGGCACGTTACGAAAGCTGAGCTATGTATCCCTTTAATTTGATTTCTTTTGTTTTTTTATTTTATTATTATTATTCTTATTCTAAAAATAGTTTTCTTTCATTTAAAATATACCTTCCCTCTGGGAACATAGTCAGTTTTGGGAACATGTTGAAGGGGAAATTGCACGTTATTAATCAGTATGCAGTATGCAGTCTTATTTATTTATTTATTTTTTTCTTTATTCTAAGAAAAAGGTTATTTGACATTTTTCCGATACAGAAAGAAACAACAAATACATGTACCTTCCTGCTGTAGCTGTGCACGATATTTTCAGCTCCTCTCTGTTATTTGTAATCAGGATCACTCCAGGCAGTAATTCTCGCCGTAGTCGAGGAGCTGCGGGAATCCTGTGACTTGATGGGTTTGAGTTCCAGGAAGGACCTTCGGTCACCTTCTACTTAATCAGGTTGCAGTTACATGTTGCAGTACTGTACCAGCCGTTTGACAGCAAACCTACGCGATTTGCTTTGAGCGAAGGTATGTGCAAAGTGAAATCAATTAATCAATCAAGTCGATGGAGCATTCAATCTATTGATCATAACCAAAGACGAGATCTTGGGTCTGCTAAAATTCAAGCCATGCTTCAAATCCCACTAATCTTAATAATGCCACATGTGCACAGTACAAGTGAGAGGTAGGGTGACCGGGATTAAATACGTCTTTGATTTCAGATTGGACACAAATCGCTGCTGTAAAGCAGAAAGCTCACGGGGACTTTCCTCCATTTCACACTGGAGACCTTGCGCCACATCAGGCGTTTCCATGACAGTACCCCGCCAGAGGCACCCTGGAGAGAGGCGTGAACCCTGTACCCTTCACACGCCGACCACACACGCAGCGATGCTACGCTCACCATTAAGGAGCTTATGTCTCGACCTGATGCTAATTGACGCTATTTGCCGTGACCGGCGAAGGCATGTGTTACTGTACGTCACAGCGCAGTCCGTCTCAGGGACCTCGAAGGAGGCCGGCTCTCTGGACCGACTGCATCAGCGCTGGATTTTCTGTGTTTTTTTTTTTTTATTTATTTCTGACCTCATCAGGGTGTTCTTCTGAGCGAGAAGCTGCTACGAGCCCGCGGGCAGGTTGGCCTTTTGTCGCAGAGGGTAAGATGACCGAGCCCTGAAGTCTCCTACTGTTTGGTTTGGGCCAGCAGTGCAGGGGGGACCGGTGGAGCCGGCAGCTGGGTCCATTTGCTGGTCCTGTTACTGAGACCTGTTCTTACTTCTGATTCGCAGACAGTATTTCCAGTCCAGATCTTCTCAGAAGATGTCCAAAGCAGGGCTTGCTTTTTCCCGCAATTTCTCCTCATTCCTCGCGGTCAAACCTACAGCCCCAAAACTCGAAAAGCAACATAAAAGTGGGGAGTGTGCATGAAATGTACGTATGCTTTACGTGAACGCACAATGGCAAAGTCTAGCTGGGCGAATTATTTCCAATTAGCTTAACATTTTATGGCTAGGCAGAATAAAAATTAAATATCGCATATACCATTTTTCACTTTTCGGCCCAAATTGCATATTCTCCATATTTCAGTGAAATAATAGAAAAGAAAAAAGGTCAGTGTATTTTAATCCTCCTGTACTGTTTCATATTCAATTTGAATTAGTTAAAAAGCTACAGAGTAAGAAAGCAGTTCTCTGAGTAGATAAAAATGACCAAACCCCCCATTTACATTTAGAGTAGAAATTCCCTGCAATTGGCAAGCATGTCCGTGGCTGGGGGGTGGGGGTTGGGGGGGGGGTTTACTGGGGCTCGGCGCGGTGATAATAATTACAGCGGGGTCCAAAATAAAAGAGGAGTGTTAATAAAAAAGGGCGGGCAGAGTGAGCTGGAGT
>JAODKN010000044.1:9674452-9686926 GCA_026774425.1 Petrocephalus zakoni
GGGGGGGGGGGGGGGGGGGGGGGGGCGGTTGACTGGGGCTCGGCGCTGTGATAATAAGTACAGCGGGGTCCAAAATAAAAGCGGAGTGTAAATAAACACGGGCGGGCAGAGTGAGCTGGAGTGCAGCGCGATTGTGACCATCGCTCCCGGTGAGTGACCCCCCCCTTTGTCCCGCCTTATTTATGGGGCACCTGTGCGGCTATTTATCGCTACTGATCGCCAAAGAGGGCTCAGCCACTTTTCTCTCCTCGTCTGTTCTTTGTCTTTTGTTCTGCCCCCCCCCCCCTTCGGCTATTGGTTTGTCTGCGTGCCTTATTGGGTCCTTCCATCAGCTTTTAAAATAGATGCTTGTACCCCCCCAGCTCACCTACACATCCACTGACACTTTGACATGATTATATCTACTGTTTGCATATATATATATATATATATATATATAAATGCTCCCATAAATGCCAGCAAGTACAAGCACCTATTTTAAATGGTGAACAAAAGAAAAATAAACAAGATGAGCGATAAGAGATTCGGCGAGAAAACTGTTCGAGACTGAACCCTCTTTGGCGATATATATATATATATATATATATATATCAGTTGATCTTCAACATTCACTGCACATTTTGCAATCAATTAATCGCGATTAATCACGATTAAAACTTGTTTTTCGTCTGAAGAATGAAGCTTGATAAAATATAAATAAACATAAATAATTTATAAACATAAATGTTTTATTTATAAATATATATTATAAATATATATAGCTTTTTGGTTACTCCTTTAGTGCTCCAAAGCAGCCCTCAGCAGGCCCTTATTTGGGACACAATGCATTAAAAAAACATTACTCAAGGTCGATAAATTGATAAATTAACAAAACCCCTGCAAACACAAACACACCGCAGTTCATCAGGCCCTGGGGCATCCACTGTCTACCTCTGTACTTTAATCCTTGTGCCGACTGACATACAGTTATTGGGTTACAATGGATTCCTTTTATTATAATGGGGGAAAAGCTTTTTACATAAGTGCTTGGTTAAATGAACAAGTGAGCCGCTCGCCAGGGTGCTGTTGTCATGTGCAACACAGGAGACTGTCAATTAAAGGGAAAATAATAATAACAACGCAAAAAGCAGTTCGTAACATAATAATTACTAAAACAAGTGTACTCTTCTACTGATCTGTTTGTGTAACTGCGCAAACTCATCTTAAAGTGAAGTACGTCAACATGTCTGCCTCTTATTGTTCATTATAACTTCATATAATACGAGGGGAAGGCTGGCTTTAAGGTGCATCATGGGATATATGAGTTGTGCATGTAAGGAAAGAGATCACAGAGAGCTAGAAAGCCGAGGAAAGGAGAAGCACACAATGCAGCCGGGGAAAACCTATGGAGCCGATTTGGGCCGGAGCAGCCCACCTGCGTCCCGGAACAGGCGGTCACCTTATCCTGCAGATCATCGACCTGTCTAGTACGCATTTCACTTGCTAAAGCGAGGAGGTGAGTGATAGCTAAGATTAAACGCACTTGAGGAGATGACATGTACATACCGAGGAGTGGGTGGGTGGGGGGGGGTCTCCCCTGTCATGTTTGCATCAGACACGCCAACAACCTGTGATATTCATCGCGCACCAGGTGGGATTTGTTTTTCCCCCCTTCTCCCCAAGGCAAAAGCAGTTCCCCGGTAAAGCCTTTCATCTCACCAGCTTTTTTAATTAAAGCTTTGCTCTGTGTATATTTACAGAGGGTCCCTTCCACCCCTCCCAGCCAGACAGGTGGTACATTCCACTCTCTTGTTAGCAATGTTTCCCCAGTGGCTAGGGAGGTCGGATGGATGGACGGGTGACAGCACACAGGTAGAGGCGCTTTGGGAGGGGGATACAGGTACACAAAACACAGGAAGCTGTCTGCCAGCGTAAAGTTTACGCGGCCATCCCGCGGCTCGCCTGCCGTTTGTCGATTCGTCAGCAGCTCTCATTAGCCGTGAAAAGGACACCTGGGACGTAAGGCTATCATGAATAAAGGAGTGTCCGTTTTTTTTTTTCTCTCGGGGGAGGGGTGGTTAAAAAAACAACTTGTCACTTCCAGAGCTTTTGTGTATTATAGCTTTGTGGATCTGTTGCAGTTTGATCTCTAGGAATCGGGGGGGGGGGATATTTGTATTAGTGGGAACATTCAGTGGTAATTGTAGCCTTCAGCTCTAGGAATTTCTCACGTTGACAGAACCACACGTCACCTGAATGCCATTCAAGTCCACCCATATGTGATCGGATATCGGGGGGAGGGGGGGCGCCAAAGATATTCAGCCACAAATCGCGTCTGTTCTTGCAGTGCTGGACATCAGATATTTATGCTCACGGTCTGTTTTCTACAGATGTGGTTCCTTGGCTTTGCTTATAGTAGTAATTTGTATCAATTTTATTTTCAGCAGGAAAATCAAAGATTCATCTTATGAATTATGTGATTAGACTTGAAGTACTAAGTGCTCAGGGGGGAAATATTAGCCGAGGTTTTAGCGCCACCCGAAAATCGATGAAGGCGATGTGATCACATAACGCGCCGCTTCCGTCACAGACGCCGATGTCAGAGACAGGGGGGCGCGGTCAGTATTTCCTGCTGGGGATGCTCCATATTTCGGCGCGGGGTCCCGATTCAGCGATGAGAAGGATCCACGGGAAGCCGCCCCGCTGGGGGGCGAGCGTTGGCGCTTTGAAGCCGCAGACTTTTGATAATGCTACCGCCTCCGGGGCGCTCATTGTCCAAAAGCAGGGCGGCTGTTTTTCTCATCCCACGTCAAGGCAGCGCGTTCCTACCCGTTTCGTGGGAATCGGTTGGAGGAAGAAGAAAAGAGAGACACAGGAGCTACACGTGTCACCAGTCACCACCTACACTCTTCTCCTTGATTTAATGCATTTTTAAAATAAGTATATTTTATAATTCAGTTTGAAAGTTTCATGCAACTAACCCATAGATTTGTTTTTACCATGCAGGTTAAGGTATTGTGTTGTTTTTAGTTGATATTAGTTTATTACATTGTTCACTGAAAAATGTTAGTTGAGCATAAGTAATGGCAGGATGTCTCCCTAGACTAGAGCTGCCATGACCACAAGGACCACGAGGCCTCTGAGATTTCCAGGAGCTTCTGCCACAACATGTCATTAGGAGCCAAGTTAACGCCGAGTCAAACTAAGAGTAGCTTTGTTGGGAATAGGCCTCTTTTCACAGGTGATTATCTGCAAGTTGCAGAGAACGAGATTTGCACAAACAACAGTCTCTGAACCACCTTGGACTTAATTAGCATGGAATATTTGCTCCTTGTTGAAGGCAAAGTAGATAAAAAAAAAAACAAAAGTCTGAAAATGAAGATGCGCATCATTCTGAAATGCGAGGTGATGTTTGAGTGATGGAGCAAAGGGGCTTTATTATCATTCTCTTCGGCTCTGAGGCCGTCCCTGTCACCCTGACATGTACGGGCTTGCTGGCCATGTCTGAGACGCCGTGCTTGCAAATGGGCAATTATGCCGGGCGCTGTACGCATTGTTATTCCACCGCAGCAAATGGGCCGCCTCTCTCACTGCTAAAGCGGATTAGCGTCAACCTGGCTATCCGGCGCCGGGCCTGTGCTGTGGCCAGCTATCCTAAAAGTGAATAATCAAATTTGGATCTACAGAAACATTTAGAGCTTAATGACCCCAATTTTTATTATATATAAAGAGAAAGACATTGTGCATGTATAAAAAGAATGACATCATGTATATAAAGAGAATGACATCATGCATATGAAGAGAATGACATCATGCATATAAAGAGAATGACACCATTGGCTACAAGAAGTCATGTACTATTCAGCAGTATTGGACTGCAGTGCTACGATCAATGTGGTCCAACGTTTGTGTGATCAATCATGTTTAATACGTGCCAGGAGCGGGACTCTGATGAGGATACAAGCATGAAACAAACAGTTTACAAGGAGGGTGAGGAAGGTCAGGAAAAGGTAGATAGACAGTTAGATAGATAGGTAAACTTTGTTGCACAATAATATTTCCAATAGACGATGGGCCATCAGACATAAAGTTGCATATCCTGTAAAAATAAGATTTGAGTGGAGGCATTTAAATATGTCGAGAAGTTCTGGCAGGTCCTATTAGCGCGATGCAGACGTGAAATGTGAGCCCACCTCTAGTTAAACACACGTCCAATTAAGATCTGCGGAGCAGTTCTGCTGATTCGCTGCGAACCGCATTTTACTCCCCGAGTCCTGCGAGATCCAGGAAGAGGCAGGTTGATGGGGAGCAATTTAGCAGCTGCGATGGAGAGGAGCCTGCCGTGCGTTTGAAGGGTTCGGCTAATGTGTGGGGTTAGTTTGCCTTCGTGAGTGCCGGGCCTGACGTTTTATCAGCATGTCGGGTTAAGCCCAGCATTGAGAGAACCTCTCTGTTTTAATCAGCCTGTGCATTCAGTCAGAACCGTGCCTAAAATAGTGGAATAATTTCTACTTTTTGAGCTGCATTAGAATGCATGCCAAGCACAGGAATACTAATAATCGCTAGGAATGTGAAATGGGAATTCATGGACCCTAATCTTTAAATATGAGGCATACCATCTCGTTTACAGAAAAATTAAAGGTATTGATTGTTGGCGGTTTCTTCATCTCCTCTGAGCACTGGGGTTAAGCAGAAGGGGGCTGAGTTCTGCTACACGGCTGGATCTTGTGCCAAACGGTAGAAACTCAGCCCAAAACAAGACCAGTCGATTCCTGTGCAAATATCTGCTCGCTTTTGTAGCTCTTTTTTTTTTTTTGCCTCAGACAGCATCAGATCTCCCATGACGTTTCATGGAACGGTACAGAGACAATGTTCTCCTCATGGTGGATGGAAAAATACTTGCAAAATCCTCGGAGGGGACATTTCCAGCAAGGTTTATCAACTATGGCATTTGTATGAATATTAGATTACTTCCGATACACTGTCTGCCCTTCGGTAGTTAATCAAAACAAACTGTTCCAGTTTTTTATTTTTTTCTAGGTGGGGGGGGGGGGGTCTCGATCAAATAGGAGGTCTTTAGAGTTTCCAGGATGTGGGGGTTGGGCATACCCAGACTCTAATCACCGGGAACCTCCCCGAGCCTCCTCTGCAGAAGGTGCATCCGGCAGCACGGATACGGCCGGCTTCTCGCGCTGTCACACGCTTGGTGGCACATAATAAGATCTGCTCACTTAGGTCGACCTTGGCTTGGCAGGCCAATGAAAGTCGGGCCATAAATCACATGACTCCAGACAAAAGGAAGATTGGTCCCGCCCACTAAGACACAAAGCAGCTGTCAATACTTACCTGCTTAGCTCCCTACTCTGTATTTAACCTGGTGTTAACACAACTATTGTTTGACGTTAATCATAGAAATCCCCAGCAAATGGGGGACTGCTAAAATAGCCCTGAATATAAAATAAATCAGTCTCAGTAGTTCAACCTCCTGCCTACTTTGGTTTTAATCCCAGTGTGTAGAATAAAATCTCAACTCCCCAATTTAAGAACTAATACAGCCACAAATTTAATATCAGGATACAGAAAAGCAAGCATGAGATAATATTGTTTTAAATGAGGATCATGAATATGTATTTACAAAGCACAGGTTTTTGGGATTGCTGAGGAAAGACGTGATTTTATGCTTAGTATTCCCTCTGCCGCAGTGATGCAGACGGGGAACATTTTCATTGTGCGTACTGACAACAGTAATTATTTTTGCCTGCCTTGAGTTTCGTGCCTCACACCACCTCCTCTCCCGCTAATCAAATAATCATCTCTGACAATTATTCGGTAAGTGTGGCGCCGAGTCTCGGCTTCCTCGCAGTGCGCCGATGTCTTAATTCGCGCCTTCGTGTCGAAGCCCTAATTATATCAACGCTGCCACAACAAGCGCTTAGCCGCTCAGAGGATTTCCCCGTATCGTCCTCAGCTGCAAACAAAACATGTTTTCCCCCCAAGTTGTAAAACCTCCCACTGGTGGACAGAGTCGCGATACTTTGGGAGAAAATAGACAGAGGTGTTGCAAGTCTGGACGGATGCCTTAGATCTGTGTTTGGGAAGGGGATTGCTAACCATGTGTTTACTCTGCCATCACAGAACCTTCGTATCAACCCCACTCTATCAGTGAGCAAACACATTGTACAGTTTCAAAGGGCTGTACAGTAACCTTTGCTGCTGCAAGGGTCATGAGAAAAGCACGACCTAGAGGGGAGACAGGCGTCCGTAGCCAGTTTTCTTGTTCATAGGAGCGAATTTTTACCAAATCTGGCTGTGTGGCCAACAGCAAGAAACTCTTGTGCCATGAGGCAGCTGAACCGGAACATTCCCGCCACCAGGGCTAGCTTCAAACAGCCGTTGTTTCTGAAGTTGTGCGATGTTCATGTTGAGCACGGTTTTCAGAATCACGTGCCGGACTCGATCGGGAAATCGAGTACCGTTTGCACACGGGTTCAGCTTTTAGGGACGCAGGTCGGGCGGGCAGATTTTTCAGACAGGACTTGCATTTTGCACGAAACTCATGAAGCAATTTAGGTATAAAAAACTGGACAAAATTCAGTATTAATGGCTGTGGCTAAAGATATCTGGTAAGCACACAATTTAGCAAGCTAAAAATATCACAGAGTTGACAGAGGCTGAAGCCCGCGAGGGAGGGACTTGATGGAGGTTTCATGCTGCCATCTTTAATGTCACATGCACTCTAATCGAGAGTGTTACTGTCTAATGGAATGTAAGTGAAATATTTACGCAGGGTTAAGTGTTCCTGCACCTGGGTGCAGGCTTCTCTCCCTGGCAACCTGGGAACCAGATGTGCCAACAACAAGCAGAGATAAGCAGGGTGGCACAACAGCTCCCCTGGTGGACTGCCACCACACCGGGGATGCTAGCAGGAAGGGCTTTCCCAGCAGGGGGCTGAGAGCAGCATAAGTATGTATTATGCAAATAGCACTGATGAGGTCATTTTCTGGCAGGGTGGGGCTGAGAGACTGGGGTAGTCAACATTAATGACGGCACTCACATACAGGGAGAACATTTATAATGCACATACACACACACACAGCTATAATGCACAACAGTACAAACAATTGCTCATTTTAATCCACAGTATAACAATAACACACATTAATTAATAGCTTAAATGGCACTTACAACAGTCCTTCATCCTTCCTGATGCCGCAATGCATGCTGGGTACGGAGGCAATCCCCATCAGCCAATCATCGGCCATGTGTCGTCACGGTGTTTCGATGAATGTGGCAAAGATGCAGTAATGAGACTCACGGATTGGCTTCTCCCGTTGTGGTGCCGACGCTGCCCACGTCTGCTGTGCTGTCCGTACGGAGCAGGCCACCTGGGTCTCCAGGAGGATCCCCCACAGGATGAGGCCTTTCCTGAGCCGCTGAGTGAGCCTGACCTGCGAGATGCTGTACCAAGCTTTGTGAGACAGGGGGAATATTATGAGCCACATTCCACTCCCAAGTAGGTTAGGCAGATATGTCTGTGGTCAGAAGGTCGCTAGTTTGCATCCCAGGGTCAAAAGAGTTACGTTACCACTGGAAGCTGGAGCAAAGTCCTTAACCCCCCAGTCGCTCCAGGTCATATGTCACGTCGGATAAAAACGTCTGCTAAATAAATGAAATGTAAATATTCTGCAAAAGCGTTCCTAAGGAGGCCCTTTACTAATCAGTGTCTTTAACAATCATTCGGTTCCATCCTCAGTGTGATTCCAGGTTGCCATTCTGCAATATGAAATGGCAAGGAGGAGGCTTTTCGAAACTGGGATGTCTTACGATGCTAAACAGCCAGGGAAACACGATTAGCTGAAGTGCGGTGATGTGTGAGCCGAGTCCTAGCCGCCATCTGCTCCGCGGACTTGGCCCAACCCGCCGGCTATACAGGGGGGCTTGGGCAGCGCAGGTGGGAATGTGCTTCATGCTACCGGAAAGGTGCAGGAGAGCCCCGCTGTTTACAAGGTGGGGGCCGCCCCGATCTCCACGTCCCTGTGCCCAGGAAATGTCTCATTCGTTTCACGGGGCCCAGCGAGACTCACTGACCCTCGCACCGCGAGAGGGTCAGGTGACCCCACGGGAATGCCGCTATCGTCCGAGGCTCCGGGCTGCTCGTTAAGGCTCGTTAACTGATGACGGTGTCTCTCGAACCCCCAGCATGCCTCTGTCATTTACCTCATACACTCCTGCGTTAATCAGGGGGAAAAGTCTAAACTGTCAGCTAAGCGTAGCCTACACAGGCTCTACTCTACATCCTCCATGCTTCTGAGCTTTTAATGGCCGGTTAAAGCACGTTGGCTGGGAGGAAAGTCACTTTCACCCCTCACCTGCTGTTTCTGGGTTTCGGGGACAAAGTATCTGTTCAAATGAGGATCAGGCCAATTTTGGCCCGAAATAAGGGCTTTTATCTAATTAGCGAATTCTTTTATCAGGCAGCCCCTGGAGTGATTGAAGGGGTTAAGGGGAACAGGAAAAGGCCTGAGGGTGAAATATTTTCGTTGACCTTGGGATCTGAACCAGCGACCTACAGCTCACAGCATCCTAATCCACTGAGCCACACACCACTCATAAAGCTTGTCTCTCACGACCACAACAATGGTGACATCATCACCAGCAGTGGACCCACTCCGTACACCGAGGCTGGCGGCACATGTGAGCAGCCAAGGCCAACGCCTTAGATTCAACAAGAGAGAACCCGGCACGCGGGCGCGGCGGTAATAGATCGCTGCCATCAAAAGGTCCATTACGTCGGGGACCAGTGCCTGGCGAGAGATAACTCCCATAACAGATTGGTAATAAATGAGTTTCTGCAAATTTCATACTTGTTTTACAGGTCTTGCTGAGCTCAAAGATGAACCGACGGACTGTATACCCAGCTGCTATAAATCACCAAGCGCCACTTCAAGGCAAAGGCAGCCGGAAAGTGGCTGACAAGAAGCATATCCCAGAAGCCTTTGCAAAGAATGATCTGACGGGCTTAAATCCCCAAAGCAAGGATAGTGCTGGACTGCATCTCTGGGCCTGCAGGTAATTCCTGCGCTGAGGGAAATCACACAATAAGTGGCCGGCGCTCTTTCCGGATTGCGACCCTTCCTTTTTACCGGCTCTTTCCGTGTGGCGCTGGTGGATGCCTCGATGTTAATCTCCTAGCTATGTCCCACTCAGGAACAAAAAGCAGCCCCCCCCCAAACTCCTGTGGATTACAGAGATGTCTGCAGAATGTAGAAGGCCATTGTACTGGGGGGGTTGCAGCTTTCAGGCAGATTCACGGGCAAACGCGTTTTGAGCCTCGACCCCCGTCTCTGGCCCCCCTTCTCATGCGTCTGACATTTACATGAGCCTTCCGAAGCACGGGTCTGAGATTTGCAGTCGTTGTCTGAAAGGCTTGACAGTGCTAAAAAGACACATTATTCAATTACCAAATTTCAAGGAGGTAAAACGGGACAGGGGATGTTCCACATATCCTTCCGTGTATCCTGGTCAGGGAGCCTGTCCCAAGGAGGACGGGGTTGCTACAGGGCGCATGCACACAGCCTACAGGCAGCTTAGAGATGCCAATGCACTTAACTACATGTTTTTGGACTGCCTGAGGAAACTAGAGCACCTGGAGTCAACCTACACAGCCCCCATTGGGGGAGAACATGCAAACTCCACTCACAAAAGTGGGCTTCAAACCCACAAGGTCTGAGGTCTAACCGCTCTACCCACTGAGCCACCCCTCAAGCACATTCATTAATGTTTATATAGTTAGAAATAATAATGTAATAACCTTTCGCTTATTAACAGAAAATACCGGGCACACCTTCCACATGGGTGGCTCATCACCTTTTTAAGTCGTTAAAGCATCTAAATCAGCTGCCATTCCCTCCTGTGTTATTCTAATTAAAATACTGACAAGCTGACACTGTACGCTGTACTGCTTATGTCATTAGACGGCCGCACGTATCCCTGGGCCATCCCAAAATAAACAGTACAATCCTTCCTTCCTTTTTATAGAAATCATAAATCTCTTTCTCCTATTAAAGTCTTTGCCTGCTCCTCCACTTCGGCACACATTAATGCTCCCCGGTGATCCAAAGCCCCTTGTCTCCCACCTACATGTGCTCTAGTGCTTAATGACATAATTCCTCCCCATGCACCGCCCCGCCCAGGTGAGCTTATGTAGCCTGGGGAACTGTCATAACCCCCAACCCTGCCCCAAAGGGCCCCTAGGCTGTGTCGCTGAGGGTCAGCTGACCGGACAGCTGGACGTTTTGTCGACCAATTCCCGGACAGGAGCCCCGGGGAACAACAGCTTTTCCAGAATGTCCACATCCCATTCGACCAGTTCCACCTGATTAAACTTTCAGATCCGGGCCCCTGCAGCCCCCACGTGGACCCAGGGGTAGCTGTGTCGAATCTGGCCCGGTCTCTGCGAATCGTTCCCCTGGTATGCTCCAACGGTGCCTCTGATCTCTTTTATAAAGAAACTTCACTAAAGAAAGTCAACTTTATGTGGATTGCAGACGCGACAGGGGGAGAACCTTCAAGGTGATGAGCATTTTATAGAAGCCTTGCAGTTGTTTTCAATTGAAAGACTTGCGTTAGGAATACTGACGGCGGCTTCAGATTTCAGGTTTCTCGATGCACTCGGCTGAAAACGACAACGTGACATTTAACGTGACAGGACGCGGGACTGTAAATTCTCAACCTCCATGTTCATGCCTTGTGAATCCATCCTGCTATCTCTATCTATCGACCCACAATGGGCTAGCTAGGACCCAGCGCAGACTGACAGAAGCACCTGGAAAAAGGAGAATCTTTAATATATTGGAATAGCTCGGATTCCTGGAGACGTCTGGCTGTGTTTGATATTCTGCTCCACCGGTCCTGTCAATAGGAAACACATTGAAATCGAGCGAGGATGGCAGCCTGGGTTTCACCTCCTGCCCGGTCACTCAGCATGCATTTGGAAGGGGCCAGGCGTGGGGGTCACGCACTCTTGCTGCTAAAAGACTCTAAACACTTCCTGGTTGTTATCCAAGCAGCTCTAAACACCTCCCTGACACCCGACCCCCCGGATCCCGTCCCAGAAGCCCTTATCTACCTGTTGATTGGATCAATTGATGGCAGGGGACAGCGACTGGATTAATGAGGTCACAGTTGAATTGGACGGACGTTGGGGGAGAGAAGCAGGTATAAAAAAGTTTGGGGGGGGGGGTAGTGGGCAGGGAGCACAGGTGACACCCCCCTCCCCCACCAAATTATTGCATTGGGGGGCAGCACATGGTGGCTTTACAGGCGAATAAGTAGGTTTCGAGTCTGTAATGCCGATTTATGAGTTCTGTGTCTCGCCGGCTTTGTGTTACGGTCACACTCTAATGCCCGCAAATAAGGTTTCTCTCCAAACGCTATTGTACGGACGGCCTGTGCTCAGCTGCTCGGTCCCCAGGCTCAGGGTATGACCCCCCCAGCTGGCCTGTCTGGACCACCCACTTCCAAAAAGGTCCTTAAAGGGGCCTACGGGTCTGCTGTAATAAGATATTGGCCAACACTGCATGGCTCCCGGGGTACAAATGAGGCGACTAGCTTCAGAAGACAAGCGCCCCCTGGCTTCAAAGTGTCTAGCCTGGTACCCGACCAACTAAAAGGGGCAGCTTTAAATTTTGGAGTAAAATGCAAAAAACAATTATATACGTAAAATTTAAGATTACGCTAAGATTGTAGAGATGATAAATGCTGGCTAAAGAGAGAGCCTTTTTATAACGTTTTTGCGAGCCAAGATCCAGGGGTGTGTGGCATATTCTACAGGCGGCATGTCGAACTTATAGAGGCAATGCTTTACTGGTGTTCTAAGGCGAGGGGCCGCGGCGTAGCTGAGCAACGGCGAGAGCGCGGAGTTCCGGCTCACGTCCCGCGAGCCACGTTGGATCTGCCTGGCGTGGCAGGTAACAAGGGTGGCGACATCGAGAAAAAGCGATGCTGAGAACGCCGGATCCGGACTCCGCTTCGGCGCAGTGCCGGGAAAGCGTGCCGGCGAGCGTTCGGGAAAACCTGCGCCCGTTTGGAAGGGGACCCCCCCCTTCGTCTGCTCCAGTTGTTTCACACCGGCAGCCTTCTCACGTCAAACTATTTAACTATTAAGGGGCTACCAAGTGGAACTCACGGTGCATCCGGCCAACGAGAATGTCTCCAGTTTCTGAGAGTCCAGGTCCGTGGCCTGAAATAAATAATGCATAGGGTCCAGCAACTCTCTGTATATTTTGCTGACCGGGGGGAGGCAGACATCCCTAACTGTGGATTTTGACCTCATCAGGCTAGGCGCCTGTGCTAGCTGGAGGTCCACGGCATTTAGCATAACATGAAGCACGATATCCAGATCCTCCTGCCTCAGGGCACATATACACCTAAATACACCCCCCCACCCCCAAGCCTAGCCTCCACCACATTTTCACTTAAATACGCCCCCCACCC
>JAODKN010000044.1:9688004-9703625 GCA_026774425.1 Petrocephalus zakoni
CCCCCCCCCCCCCCGGAGCCAACCGCATGTGGAGCTGATCCCTCTGGTATGTACGGAGCCCATGGCTAAAGCATGTCCCTCCATGTGTCGATGCATGTGCTATGTATACTAACAAGCCTTACCTTTAAGCTGCTTTGGTGCTCCTTAGCTTATTTTAACTGCAATTTACCTGCATTTTTCACACATTTGAGCAGAGACCCTGAAGTCTAGTGATACAGCCTCTGAGTATAAATCCCGCAGCACATCGTCGGCACACAGACAATGCACTACCCGGTTCCTTGCAATTGGCAATCTGGCAATTAATTCTGACCCCCATGTGCTGCTACTGAAGAATGCAGAATGAGAATAAGTGTATCTCCACCCTGAGGCAACCTGCCAGATAACACACCCTCTATTTCTCTCATAAAACCAAGTTTTGTTTATTGGGGTAATTCGGTTTATTTGAGAGCAGAGCCAATGACATTACCTCATTTACTGTGAAACAGGTGTATGGGAACAGAGGCCCTTATGTAAACAGCCATATATAGAAATGTCTTCTTGGTTACAGAGGGCCACGAGTGGCCTTCTATCTGTCTACATCAAAAACTGCCACCCTCTAACCCCTAGATAACAAAATGTTAAGCCAAGAATGCCAGCGCTTAAAACTACAGCTGGCCACCCCAGAGTTGGTTCAGAAAGGCCCTAATCAAAGTCAGAGGGGATAAAACAGACCACAACCTGCGTGGGTTAGGGCTGCTAATCCAGGTTTGGTCTGAGAGAACGAGACAAACAATAGAGGAGATGGACAAGAATGAGGGGCAATTAGTGGCTCAAACTTAAAGCATCCAACAGCAGACATCTCCATTCCTTCTCACATTCTGAACCTGTCTTTGCTGCTTATGGGAGTTTTACTTACACAAACATGCCCTGAGGGCAGAATGAAAAATGATTGGATCAGAGAGATAGCCAATCAAATCTTGTGTCAAACGTCAGACCAACCAATCAGATGTCATGATCCCACCCCTCTTGTTGTTTGTACCCGCCTCTACTACAACCTCACTGGTTATCTCTCTGAACAATCATTTTTCGTTATGCCCGCAGAACATGTTTGCGTAAGTAAAACTCCCACAAGTGTCTTTGCTGGATCCTCCCTGGACAAGGACAATTACAGCTAAGCCATTAGACGCCAATGCCAATCCCAAGGTTTTGTGCCTCAACCTGCAGGTCAGAGCTGCTCCTCTCAAAGGTGGCTGCTTGCAAATCCATCAGCTGAGCCTGCTGTGAAGATCAATCTGAAAGCAATCTGGAGATGCACAGGACCTGCTATAGGATTGTAGCTAAGGTTACAGGATCGTGAAACATGAAGGCTGAAGTCCAAATAGCAGTAAGGTTTTGATGTTGCATCCTTGCTCACTTGGAGAAAAGAGAAAACAAAAAACATTTGTATAAATAAGTAAAGTTTAACTTTGCTTTGGGTACAGCCGTTACTCCAGCGACGGATTAAAAGAACAGTCCAAATATTGACCGACGTATGATGATTTTACAGATTTAATCAATGCCGGGCTGTTGATCAAAGCGATCTTTGTAAAGAAGTTTATAAACAAGGCTTTGAATTGGCGCCAACACCGCACATATCGCAGAGGGTCTTTCGGGGCCTCCCCATGCTTGTGCGCCCACCAACATTCCCGGGTCACATGATCAGCAAGCCCCCGGCACCAGGCCTGCTGTATCCTACTTCCTGACACTGACATACTGCACAACATCGGGACAGACTGACAGAATTCTAAAGGGGGTGATATTGGCAGCATGCATGCCGAAGTGGTTAGTAGATGGGCTGATCAATATGTAAATGAGTGGTATTCACGTCATGTCATGTGATTAAAGGGCCCAGATGGTGATTGGCTGAGAATGGACTGCAGCCTCACCTCAGAGGAGGGTGAGGAACAAGGCAGGCATGGTGGTATTTTCTTCTTTTACTCTAAAATTGCTCCCATGGGTATGGTCGCTGTCCGGCGAGCGCCTCAGTGGAGAGAAGTGGGCACAGGCACTTTCGGGATATGTCTGTGGGGGCGGGATCCGTTATTGTGAACATCCACAACCCCCCCGCCCGCCCCCATGCTCACTGGGGAGCTGGAAAAAGACGGCGGCTGGTCTCTATGCCGCTGGCACCCCGTAGCCAGGAGCAGGGATGCTGATACACTGCTCATTAGTCTGGAGGTGGGCCTAGTTTCATTCAGCCACCCTCACGCACACACACACACACACACACACACTCAGGCACCCATGCACTCGCCTCCAAAGCCCAATTACCTACCAGGACATGGAGATCCTATCACAATACCTGGCTATGCTTCACTGTGCACTACATTGAGACGCAAAATTCCCCACATGCCTCTTTACCGCCTAGGGCATGGGAACATTTGCCAGGGGATGTCAAATAAGATCAAATATCCGAGCACCACAACACGGGTGTCGGCTTCTCACCCGGTTCTATGGTTCTTCAGGCCCTGGTACGCTTCATCTCGTTCCTAATCAGGCAACCGGCAGCATCGTTTACAGTGCAGAGACCGGAGGATCTCGTCCGACTTTAATTCCCCGGAGCGGTTGGCCCAATCATTCTTGTACCAGGATATTCCCAGATGTGAGAAGGGAGCCACTTAACGGACAGACATCTCCAGAACAGCCTTCTCAGAAGCTCCAGGGCAACAGCCCTATTAGAATTCCACCCAGAGCTGGTGAACCTTTCACACGGCTACGGTAAAGGTCAATGTTTTTCTAATGCAGCGGCCCAACGAGACACAAATGGCAAGTCAGAGCCGGCAGAGGTACTGGCCAGGGGGTAGGAGACAAGAAGGGACAGACTGGGGTGGTTTATGCAGACATACTTAAAATCTCTGTGCCAAAACCATCAGAGCAGCAATGCAGTTAGAAGGGGTTGGGGTGGGGGTTGGGTAGAGAACAAGGGTGGTCTTTGGCTGAGACATCTGAACCTCCTTTCACTGTGTTGACTTTGCATGACCCAAGTACGTCCACAATAAGTTAATGGAAATATGTGAGGCTGCTTATCTCTGCTCTGAGCATGTGGCTCGACTCATTTGGAGGTTCAAAACGAAGCCCGGCGCTGACCCTCCATTTCCCCCTGATTTGTCACCCCGCTGGAACTTTGTCAGGGTGATGCTCTCATTGTAAATAGCGCTAGCTCCTGCCGATTCGTGCTAACACTTATTCTTTTGGTGGGGGTCCGCAGGACTTTAAAGATGTTGGAGCCCTAAATGCTTGCAGGTTCCTTTACTACACGAGTCTCTTCTAATGAGGAACTCTTTACAAAGGAGCATCTGGTGTGAATCAGAACTGATTAACTATAGTTCATCGTTGCAGCTAATAGCACTTTTGAATAAACCCTAAACTGTCATAGCTAAAGTCAGGAGTGTACCTCGAAATTCTGGGGCCCCCGATGCAATGTCACCTTGGGGCCACTGCCCAATTTCTCGTATGATTTTACATATTCAAGGGCCCCTGTCAAGTGCCGGACCCTCGGAATCTGCCAGGGTGTCTATGCCCCTGAATGAGGTGATCACTTTGCTTTAACTGGATTAATTTGGGCCTGTTTCTAGCAGTGTGTTACAGGACGGGAGGGCCAGGAGTTATAGGGGATGAGAAACCCAGCTCACGGCTCTCTGTCCCTGGGGCTGACTGCACCACAGTCAGGCTGCTGCTGGACGGACCGGGTGTTAGTCAAGCTGTGCCGGTATGCAGGCTGAGTGGATGGGGGGGGGGGGTTGGGGGGCTTAAGCTGTCTCCACTGGCTCAAGTGGATCTGACAGCCCCCCTTAAGGGGGATGGGGGCAGGTCCAGGTGGAGAGCGGAGACAGACAGGCAGGTAGGGAGCTGATGGGAGCTACAAGAGAATGTCAGATATGCACTCTTCACAATAGTAGTAAAAACTTCATTCTTAAGTGCTTATTTTGAAGTGTGTGTACAAATGTGATTAAGTATTTAGGTTCTTCTTTATGCGCTGATTTGTTAGGAAGGGTGCAAACAATCATTTAACTGCATGGAATCTTTTCTATCAGCTTAATACTCGGGTTAATGACAATGGCCTTCTCCATACAGCCACTATATTCTCCAGAGGAGTATAGTCTTCATAGTACTCTGGCTGCTCTGTCATTAGGGTGAAGTGAATCATGGAAGGTTCTAGAATGGAACTACAAAGCTTCATTACAGTTCCTGGAATCTGGTGCTCTGACAGGCGTGAGATATAATTCATTGTGCGGGCACCTACCTGCAGGCCAGATGCCACTCTGTCTGACCATTATCACTGGACCAGTGGACAGACGTGCTGTAGATATGGTCGATGCCTTCAAGGGAACGTCGATGTCTAGATCTGAGGCTTAATATTTAAAGGCCAAATACCGATGGAAGACCTGATATGCTGAACAGAAAACCAAAACATCAAGAACGGGCGGTAATTGGTGGCACCATAGCATGACTGGGATTATGGGAAATTGCCTGGATCTCTGACCCACTGTGCTTTCAAAAACCCGTAAAAAAGCCCTTAAAAGCGTGCCAAAAATGGTCTTTCCTCTTATTGCTCGTTTACATGCCTTGCCTACCTCTGTGCTCCAATTACCAAGCGTTAAGATGAACCCTCTGAGATAAGACTGTTTTGTTACGGTGGAACAGGTACACCGGCTCTCCACACCTTTTCGTTTTTTTTGGATCTGGCCCTCATGAGTCAGGCTGGTAGAAAGAATGGGCAGCTGTAGGCGGAGCAAAGGGCGAGGGTGTCCTCACCTGACCCAAACTTTGGGCGCCCACCTCGCCCCTTCCACAGCTTTCGCGGCTCTGGCTTGTGGCTTCTGTGACTCTCACACCGATTTCCTGTCTAAGCGCCTTTCCACCTGGCGGGAGCCGCTGCAAACAAAAAAGCCCAGCCGAACGGAGGCCGGGCTGTGCTGCAGTTTCTAACCTCATGATGCAATTAAATACACAATTAGATACACCTCCCTAAGACAATCAATACTCCTATGTGAGACACCAGCATGGTCTCTGGCTGCCTATCTATGTCCATCCATCCATCCATCCATCCAACCCTGGGAATAACTTGTTTGAGATCAGCAATGACATGTAACTAACACTGGATATAGTATACTCTATCTAGCCACCCACCTACTCATCTTCAAAACAATTACCCTGGTCAGGGTCACAGGAAAATAAATAATAATAATAATAATGTAACACTTTCTATAAAGCTGTCATTTATAATGCACTATTGATACCGTTATAATGCATTCCAAAGCATTTATAATCCATTGAGTCGGCGTAAGAATTAATAAAGCATTATAACTACTACTACTACCACCAAGTATTAATAATACTAATAGTGATAATAATGATACTTGCAGTAATAGTAGCATTAGCATTGGGGTGGGCAGCAGCTTGATCTCTGTCTCTCAGTGTAGGCTTCTCATCTTCTAACTCCGCTCTCTAGCTACAATCTGGTTTCCTCCAGCAAGACCAAAACAGCCGCTGAGGTGAAGCAGTGTCTCTGAATGCTGGCATGCTGTGCAGGCTGTCCCCTGCCTCGCCCCCTGGCTCACTGAGACCCCGTGTAAGTGACTACAGAAGTGGCTTAGTGATTTGTACCGCGGCCTGGCACCTCTGCGGCTGTGGGCTCCCTTCCCGCCCCGTGTTCTCCCTGCGTTTATGCGGGACTCCTCCGGGTACGCCACTCTTCCTTTTGCTCATATAGACTCCGGGCAAATGGCCGGATCTACAGAAGCAGTCAGAGACAGCGGATGCAATATGTACTGGGATCTGTGCGGTTAAACTGTGATGTAAGATGGAGCACAGGATGAGCGGTCTGAGAGGAAATGCTGCAGCAGCGAGTCGATTTATCCCGATTTACGTCTTTTCAGTTTAAACATGTTTTACATAAAATATAATAAAAGTGTTTTCGTTCCATGCTGTATTTATTATCATGTTAAATAGAGGTGACAGGAGAAATAAATGGATTGTCGACCTACAGATCAAAAAAAATTAAATGAGATGAAATGAAACATAATTAAACCCATACTAAAACCGGATTGTTATGCTTCCTGTACTATGTTAAATAAACCTAAATGTCTTTATGACTGTCCTGCCACGTTGTGCGTTATTCATATCAGGACCACACCTGATTTTTAGCAGTGAAGCCTATACACTATCCATGTCAGCAAAGTAAATGGCTTCTCTGGAGGAAATCCTTCGCTTTTACAGGCCAGCGTAACTTAAACGCCTCCAGGAACCTTTACTCTCATTGGGGCCAAATCGATCACACTTGAAATTCAATGGAGGGAGCCGGCTTGCTGAAGCGGAAACACCTTCCTTCCCCCCCTCTGCAGGCACGGCCACACCTGACCTGATTCCGGCCATCGCTCGCCATGATCAGCCATAGGAATTTAATTAAAGTCAGAAATGGTTTTTCCTCCGTCGCGCTGCAAATCGCTTGCAGAATAGCATCCAGCAGGAACCAATTTGGCTATTTGTTACATTTGCCACGCACTGCGCTCGCTTTTGATCCAATGGGTACCACGTGCGATTTAATGACATTAATAATCAGCAATAAAACACATAAAAATTAGTCTCGCTGGCTATGGCTGCAATTAGCGGATTTGTGATTGCGTATTGATTTCGCTCCCAAGAATGTGAATTTCTGCGAATGGGGGACGCAATGCCAGCAAGTGTTTTTAAGTTTTGCTTTTAATAACTTTCAGTCTTGTTCCCAGAAGCTTCGAAGGGCTGAAGAGAAGAATGCAGACAGAAAACAGCTTAGGCGGTACCGAGGAAAAGGGACACCATGGGCTGAAATGACGCCCCTTTTTACGGTGCGTCCCTCACAAGCTCCCGTGCGGCTTGGGGAAAATAAAATAGAATAAAAAATAAAATAAAAGCACCGTCTATAATCTTGGGGGAGAATCACAGGGAGAGCTTGCAAACTACATCACCACATATAACTGTCTGTCGCTGTAATGGGAGCGGGGTATAATGGAGCGATGATTTCCCCACCACAATGGCGCAATTCATTTGCGCGCACTAGTCCGGCAGCCACTAAAGTGCAAAAATTCCACCCGGGGAAAAAAAGACATATTTGGAGCCGAATCCTGATTAACGACCCGCTGGATCTCTTCCACTTCCACTGCTACTCCCCAAGTGTTTATTTAAAGGTTTCGCAATGGCCCGCCCCCCTCTTAGAACATCCACGTTTTCAGCCCAGGTCTTTGTTTTGACAGGAAGAATCATTTAAATTATTTAATTAGTAAGGAATTCGATAATTGCATTGAATTAAACCCTGATCATGACGTGGGTGTTTAAACTTAGAAACATGATTAGCTACTGAATAAACATAGGTTTATAGCAAATGTTGCCTTTATAATGGCCTAATAAAATATGACAAGCTATATTAAAATGTTTTGTTTTAATTATAGGAGGGGTTTTTGAGCCCAGAGTTCCTTCTTAGCAATTCTTGTTCTTATTATTTTGCAATCACATGCATGGAAGACTTTAGAGATTGGGAAGCGCTATATTGTCTTGATTTGCATATCCAGATATACATTTTGAAAGACAACATCAACCATTAAGCAGAGGAGATGAGAATGCATATGTTACCCAGGGGCTTATAACACGGAGGGTTAGCAACATGCTAATTTTTCCTTCCTCTGGTGATCTTTTTATGGATAAACACTAGGCCATTTAGGGTACGTATGGAGGATAGTTCAGTTCGCGATTTTGTTTGAATCAACCACTAATATAAAGAGTTACAGTCACAGAGTGCTCACCTGGTTGGTCAGAACAAAACCTTGGTCTGGATTTTTACTTTCTGGACCTGAGCTGTCCACCTCTGGCAGACATATAATTCAGTTTATGAATGTTTCTTTCTAAGCTGAACTAATAGGCCCTACTTTGGGCTAGCTACCACAATGTAGTCCTCTTTTACCTAAATAAAATTATCATTAAAGGGTCTTGCACAAATATTATAAAACTTTCTATAATAAACAAACAAGCAAATATCTGGAATAAAAACATAATGTAGACTACCACTTATTTGGAATATTGTATTGTTTCTGAAAGTATATTTTAATTCAGCATATGAAAACTGCATTTTTGCATTACTTTTAGAGGCACAGCAAAGCCGTAATCGCACCATCCACGCCCTAAATTTCTCTCAACGGGCCAAAGTGGGCTGCGTCATTCGGTCGCACGGGAGAACCATAAGCGGACTTCTTTTCGCTATCAGATCGCACTTTGGTCGTGACGAAAGGCGCGAACAGCTATCAATTTAACAAAATTGATAGCTATCGGTTATCCGAAATGCGCGAACAGCTATCGGTTTAACGAAAGGTGCGAACAGCTATCGATTTAACGCATCCAGTTTGTTGCCGCGGAGCAAGAAGGACTAAAGCCAAGCGACAGAAGATAAATGTCCTTCGTTTTCTTATTCTCTAAGGCAGCTGCAAGTCATAAGGGCCAGAAATGACCTTGTCGTGCGAAATGAGATCTATTTTCTTGTCAGGCCCTCAAGTACAAGTCTATATTTTATCAGTTGTTCTGCTCTGATTCACTCTCTCTCTCTCCCAAATCACTTATTGAGCGTCCTATCCTTGTTAATGTCTTTTAATCGATAAGTGGTAAAACTGGAACAAGCAGCATTGTTTTTTTTGTTTTTTTTTTCGAAACACGTGCATTTTATACCCTTGAGTTAATAGCCCGTTGGCTATGATTTAAAAACACTTTAATGGACTGTTTCATAATCTTGGCTTTGCTTTTATTTAACATGTTAAGGAACAAGTAACAAGCTTCTTTGCGATCTTCGTGATATGGCGATTTAAGCACTAAAACGCGCCTTTCTGACTTTGACATGGAAAATAATATCTTGGTTTTTTTTATTAGGCAGGATAGAATATATTTCTTCACTCTACATGGAATCAGACTGCATAATAATATGTATGCTTATATTATGTGGTGCTACAGAGGGCAGAGTTACAGGGTCGTTTTCTGCACCGGTTTAGTGGGGGAGTTTGCGTGTCCCCCCCTTACTTACTCTGGTATTCCAGTGTGTTCTATCCTGAAAGGCCTGGTTACTGTCCCCTGATTTGTGCCCTGTGCCTGTGATTTGGTTAAGGTCGACCAAAATCCTGCCCTAGGTGAGCGCTCAAACTTACCCCCCCCCCCACACACACACACACACAATTTGAAATGTCAGATGCCTGAACCTTCTGGGTCCATATCAAATGTCTTCTTGCAGGGAGTGAGG
Source organism: Petrocephalus zakoni (assembly GCA_026774425.1). Classification (NCBI taxonomy): domain Eukaryota; kingdom Metazoa; phylum Chordata; class Actinopteri; order Osteoglossiformes; family Mormyridae; genus Petrocephalus; species Petrocephalus zakoni. The sequence goes on from JAODKN010000044.1 coordinate 9,697,276, forward strand.
AGCATATGGAGATGAAGGTGATGACAGAGGATGAGGTGGGAGAACAGCGGAGCAGAACGAGAGGCCCGTCACGCACTCTGATGAAGGATGAGAGATGCAGAGGAGAAGAAGGTGTCATGGTAGGAGTGGACACAGAGGAGGGAGGGAGAGAGGGAGCGAGAAGAATGAAGGGGCGTGATGGCAGCAGGGATGAAGAGGTTCCTGAGAGGGAGTGCAGATGAAGACGACCCTGGAGACCGCCAATCACTGGCTGGAAGCTGCGTCCTCACTAGCTACCATTTTACCTGTGAATTACCCTTAAAGATAAGCCCAGTGCTCCCAATCCTCCACCAGTAGACCCAGTCACACTTTCTCTGGGCCCTGAGTCCCACTTCCTCAGCTTTAATAAGCATGTTTTTTTTTTACAAAATTGTCCAGTCCTGCTTCTTAAGGAGCGGAGTCCTGCCGATTTAGAGGGTACATTTTAATTAGCACCTCGCTGACACGTGGAGCTCCAGGTGAGGTCTCATGCTGTCCGAATAACGACTTCGGTAAAGTAATTAAGAGCTGAGGTTCAGTGAAAACCGTCGCCGCCGCCCTTTAGGCCCCGCCGTCGTCTGTTAAACCTGGGACCGGAGTTATTTCACAGTTGTCTGTAAAAGCGTAACAAGATGGCAAGGTTGGTGTTATAAGATGCATTATTAGAACTATGAATTGCGATTTGTTTTTTACTGATCGAAGTTAAATTGAGGTCAGTTTTTTAAAAAGTAAAAAAAATGTATGAAACGAATCGTCATCGATCATTCATAAACGAACCCCAGTATGACAGGATGCTGGTTTGTTGCATAAATGAACCCTAATATGGCATGATACTGGTTTGACAGTAAGCCGTCCTATGTGTGATGTTTTTCCCCGTGATTTTAATCCCATCGGTTGAGTGGTTCCCACGGCTAACCTGAATGTAGCTATCCATCTGGTCAGCTCTAACCCTAAAAGCATATTTTTTTGAATAATAAAGCAAAAAAGAAAAAAATCAGCTGGACTCATGTTGACTCAACTCTCTATAGATATTAAAGTTCCATCGGTAGGTAAGCCATAAATTATCCATAAATTCGGTTAATTGTTAAGACCTCAGAACATGACTAGGAGTAGGTCAGGGCTATCTAACGTGGCAGAAGAGAAGACTTTCCTACTTAGAGCATTGGTTTCTATTATCAAGCTAATGCCTGGGCTTTAATGTGGCAGTAAAAACTGACATAACTGAACATCTAAGCCAGGCATTATGCAAATGGATGTTCAAAATGATTTTATGGCTACCTGTGCCCGGTCTCTTAAATTTGCCTTCATGTTTTCTTAGTGTATATATTAGAAAATCCTCTCTGGATGTTTAACTGCCCCAGATGTAGACTGTTTTGACTGTACACTATTAATGTGTCTTGTTGCAATCCCAGCTGTCACTTAGCAAGTGTTTTTATTTTTCTTTGAAAGGATCTTCTCTGTACAGACACATCTGAACCAAACGTGCTGATATAATCCATGTTCCTGAAGGTGCAAAGCTGTCCATGCAAGATATATTCCCCTTTTAGGTATAAAAAGGTTACGTTCTTGGTAATAGACTCATTAAATCTTGCTGATACTTTAAATGCACTGTTTGGCTAAGCTTCTAGTGATTTAAAACCGAAGTCAAAGAGTTTGTCTACTTTACGCTGGATATTTTTCAAAGGAAATCAATTTGGTTTGAGAATGAAGTATGTTTTCTCCCCCCACTGGTTACACAGCGAGTACGCGTGATCCTCTTATCCACTTACCGTCCCATTGCCTCGATAGCTGGGAAAGTCACAGAATAAAAGCCCCTATTGAATAAATAAGTCAGTACCTCAATAAAGTAAACAGTGGTGTCTTTCCAGGCTGCGAAGTGAACTCAGTACCCTACAGCCACCAGCCGGTGTTTCCCTGCTTCTGTACCTTCGGTTCATCTCTCCCAGGTGCCATTAGCTTCGTTGGCTGGGCTTGCAGCGCTCTCGGCCAGAACTGCGTTAATAAAAGATACAGCGTGAAGCTGACATTTACAGCTGGGCTCATGCTAGACAAACAGCCGCGCCGGAGGAAATGATTCACACCCAGTACTTGAACCGAAAGTACTGGGGATTTGGAAACAAGTGATGTACTGGTATCAGAGTAAATTTGCCAGACCCCGAGGTACGATTGATTCGCTTAATATTATGATGCCGTTAATCCAATATTAATAATGATAGCAAGTCGTAACTTTGTGAAAATGATGGGATATCCTTTCGCGGCTGGCAGTAGTGCTACTGAATCGCCTTCTCAATTATGCCAAACGATGGCGGGGATTCACACTCCATACATCAAATTGCTTAATGTGTCAGCATGTAAACCCCAGATCCCAGAGCCCTAATCAATTACAAATGAGAAAGCCCACATAACCACACATCCCCCACCCCAAGCAGCCTGTCCAACCACAGGCCCCTAAACACCATACACTGTGATATTCGCTACCCTGCTATTGTTTATGATATTACCCACAGTTACTGTTTACTACTGTCTAAATATGTTTGTTGTGGTGCTACTGTAAAGCTGCACTTTCCTCTGTGATTAATAAAGTATCTATCTATCTATCTATCTATCTATCTATATATATATATATATCTGTCGATCTATCTATCTACACTATCTATCTATCTATCTATCTATATATATATATATATATATATATATCTCTGTCGATCTATCTATCTACACTATCTATCTATATAGTAAGTAGAGGTAATCTAGTCTAGTAATCTAGAGTAAGAGGATCCAGCACGAGCGTACTGCTTCATTTAATGCTTACCAAAAGTCATAACATGCACCCATATACTCTATATGCATTCATTTTCCAGCTAGTCTTACTTTTACGCTACATCAGCTCCACATAACGTGACATAATAATCAATAATAGTAACTGTTGATATGACATAAAATTTGCCACCATGCTTAGTTTTGAATCAATTATCCGAGTTCTCTCCACGGTCCCACTCATCTATCACCTGTTTACGCTGGTCGGGGAGGGGGGGGGCAGTGCCCTAACCCTAGTAGCAGAGGTAGCAAGCCTGGGTTAGGGTTAGTGATCTCTCTCACCTTACCCTCAGCTTATACCTGTCCAAAAGTTGGTTAAAAGGTTAAAATGTTCTACGTTCCTGTTTCATGTACTGTCCCATAACGGATAGTCTGGGTGGAAACACTCAGGAAGTATACATGTATTTTGTTTTTCTTAAAGGCCAGACTAAGGAATAATTCCACATATTATACGTGTGAGAAGTTAACATGAGAGCCTTTGAGATTTTCTGTGCAAATTATGATTCTACGTTGCTGTAGAAAAGCACATTTGTTTGAAGTCAAACATTCTACACCATTTCTGCTAAGTATACACTCTTGTACTGTAATTTGATGACTCAACCCCAATTGTATTTTTCAGACAGGTTCTATCACACTGCAGAGACACACGAGAGGGATTACACCAGTCCATGGTAGAGGTGTCCAGGAGTCAGCGCTAACCGCTCCACCTCCACGTAACAGGTGTTCCAACAAGGTTTTTTTATCTTGAATTATTTACCAGGTGCTTCCACCTTAAGAGAAGCGCACCAGATCCATTATTGAAGGGGATTTTAACCACACTGTGAGGTAGTAAATTATTTAGAGGCAATCTGGGTCTTGAAAAAGGGTTAACGAAGATTTTGCTGGCTCAGACGTATATAGCGAGAAAGTCAGATCGATTCCACTGGTCGAAAAGCAGACTAAAAGGGTATAGTGTGGGTGCTTTTGGGGAGGGTGGTGGGGGTGCTCCAGAGAGAGGGGGGGCTGCGTGGCCTTCTCGGATTTGAGACTGGACAGGAAGTCTGCTGAAGACCCCTCCCCAACACCATGACTTCTTTGCCCAGGTTAGTAGGCTTCTGAGCGGCTAATTGCTTTGATCACCAGCCGCCTCGCCTTCCCAACATCCCCGCCGAAGGGGTCACCATGTGCATCTATTTTTCTGTTTATTTTGACCTCTTTCCTCAGCAGATGCTCACAAGCCTTGCAGCAGACTAAGACAGTTTGCCATTCTTTTTTCTCTCTCCCTGTAGCTCAACAAACAGAGCTTTGCGCTAACAATGCAGAGGTTGTAGTGTCTAATCCCGAGGAACACACAGAAATTGTATTCTTTCCCTCTACTGTAAGTTGCCTTTGAAAAAAGGTATCAGATTAATTTAATTAATACGCACTGCTGAATTTAAGCTATTCAGCTGAGCTGTTACCCTCGAGGACCCATAGTAGGACCCTCCCCAGATCTTAAGCCTGTTTATCTGCTATTTGGGCCACTACACCACAATATTACCTGCTTCTTTAACTAGCTTCCCAAACATCAACTGCACAACTCATGTAAATAACCTAATTTGTTTTTTATTTGTTATTAAACCTAACAATGCTTATAAAGCATTACATTGGCCAATATATATTAAAACATAATGAATAGATTAGTGATATCCAAAGGAAAATTATAATTGTGGCATATTCTGAGTAGAATAATTTTTTTATTAAATTCAGAAAATAATTTCAATTAGAACACCCAATTATTATTATGAATTAATGAAGTTCATGGCTATTAATGAAGTTCACTGAAATATTGGATATTTCTCCATTTACTGAGTGCCTTCTTCAATTTTTTTTCCACCAAAGCTTCATCTTTGTCTGCGTTTACTAAGCTGTGGTGTAAACTCTTTGCAGGGAGAGCAAATTGTGGGCTTGGATCTGCAAAACTTTTTTTTTTTCTTTTTAAAGGAGCAACGTTTCACTGTTAAAGCCATTTTAAACCACAAGGGTAGATCAATAAATAGAGATGTGTAGTGTGTGTCTTCTTCATGGTTGATAGTTAATACTCTCCCTTTCGGAGAAAAATCACTACGGTGGCTGTTTACTTTGGGCCGGCCGTCTCGGATTTGGCAGCCCGTCTTACCGCTACGTCAGGCCACAGGCGTAACGCACTGTGTCAAATGATCTCTCCTTCTCTGTTTTTCCTTTCTGCCTACTTTTTTTTTTGAGAAAACCCAAGTTGTAAAGTCATGTCAGTCAGACAGCTGGAGAGAATCAATCCTCCTTGGGATGATTTTTTTTTTCCAAATTGCCATCTTTTTGCTCCAGGTGATGAATTCAACCATCTAAGCTCAGTCTTCTGGAATATACTCATTGTAGGGATTGAACCCAAAAAAAAAGTTAAGACTTTAGACATCATTCGAAAGTTACATTATGTTTCTTTAATTTGGTTTAAGATAAACAAAATCTAGTTTTGGTTTTGGGCTAATGAATTGTTTCAATTCTCCTACATCCTGGGGTATTTAATTTGCCTGCAGTCATGGCTTTTCAGCTATGCTGCATGGTGCACGCTTCAATTGTTTTATTTCAAAAAGTGCAATTGCTTCTCAACAGATGTAGTTAGATGTAGTGTTGATTGTTTTTAAATGCAGTCCATTAGCTTAACACATGTTAAATGCATTCTCTGTCTATAATAGTAGTTGAACATTTATGTACATTGACGTTCATATTTCATAGAATGTAATTGGACATGTTTTGATCGATACGGCCTGTAGATGCTGTGGGGATAGAAGACCTTATGTTTGATGTGTTTGGAGTGTGGAATCAGTACAGGGGCGGAGCCATAGTGGCACTGGCCCCAGCTGAAAACTGATTGGCCCCCAGAGTACCCTCTCCCCTGTCACTCGCAATTTAAATCATATCATTGGCTAATGATAAGGTTGGCCCCTTTGTATGAATTCTGGCCCTTCTTATGCCCCACACCTTAAACAATCTTAGAATCAGCCCTGAACTAGTGCAACTGTCAATAGGGGAACAGTGAAATCACTGCAGGTATTTTATCAGCAGCATCGACCCGCAAAGGTCCGTGGGCTGATGCTTGTGTTCGGAATCACCACGCCTTACGTCCTGCTTTGAGCCAACAGTAGAATCATCTAGGAGATGGACCTCTATTGCAAACACAAAGGCACCCCATTCTCGGTAGAATTCACCATACCAGTTCTCCGGTACAGAAACCAGTGCTACCAAATAAATCTAAGAGCCCAAGATTTTCATGAGGTGGTGAAGATGGGCGATACAGACCAAAACCATATCTCAGTATTTATTAGCAGAATAGCGATACACTATATATATTTCGGTATTTACTGTGAATTGGGAAAACGTCCAGTTTCATGAACACTTTTATTAAAACAACGTGGTCAAAACTAAATGCAAATCCTGGGATTACTTCCCTGTTTGCAAATATAAAACTATAGCAATTCAGTACAGACATTTTCATTGTAGGACACTGAAGTCTCAAAATA
>JAODKN010000044.1:9712582-9728489 GCA_026774425.1 Petrocephalus zakoni
GCCGGCTGGATCCCTTCCCAAACCCCCCCCCCCGCCACCACCCCCCAAATGGAACATTCTGGACAATTCCAGACCCCTGCCATCAGCGCGTCACGTGACGTGTCAGCAGATGCCTTGATTGGCCGATGACTCAGACCACCTCTGGGTGAGGCGGTGAAGATGGCCTGCCCTGGATTCGCACACCCCCGTGGGCCATGCCACTTTAAGGACCCACCCCTCAGCTTCAGAACTTTCCTTTCCTGAGAAAATCAGCAGCTAATTTGTTACATTCACTTTTAAGCATCTCTGAATTACTGTGCATTTCAGTTGCTATGGCTCTTAACAAAATATTATGTTTACTTCCTGACTAAAGTGTTCAGACACAAGGGCAAATATATCTAGTCGGCATTTATCTACAAATATGGGCTTCTTTCATTAGCAATAATTTAGCTAGTCTGTATTTTTTCGCATCGGTTAAGAGCAGCTACCCTAAAATAGACAAAATCAAATTATCTCTTCATTATTCGGGAGCAGTCGCTCATGCAGATCCGGTTTCCAGTGATATTATAACTTATGTCGTTTCGGGAACAGATGCCTAAGTGCGTCTGGACGTTTCCCATTGATACTTGCAGGATTGTAAATGGAATACATTCATGTCTCAATTTGCCATTTAATCGCATGTGGAGCTCAGGCTTGAGAGTTCCGGCAATAAGCTTCTGTGTGTGCCCATGACCATAATGTCTAAGAATGTGTAGGGCCTGGTGATCCCAGCCCGAGATAAGGATCCATCTGTCCTGACTCCTCCAAAGTGTCCGTAACTGGGAACCAACCAGTGGCAGTGATTGTCCCAGGATATACAGCACGAGCCAGATTAGGCCTCCTTTATGGACTTTCCAGTTGTTATTGTAGCTTTCGCATGTGTGGACAAAGGCAGGGGCCCTTTTCTTCCTCTCTCCAGTTTCGTCGCGGGATTAGGGTGGCCGGAGTTCTATGACTGCTATCGGTATATCTCCCAGAATCCTCTGCTGAACCCCCACCCTCCCCCAACACCATCCCTCCCTAAGATGGCCCAGCATCTTTCTTTGCTAGCTTTTGTTTTAATGTGATTAGGTAGTGGAGATAGAGCTGGTCTTCTATTTTTCTGGATCGGGACGGTGTTGTCTTTGGCCGTAGAAGCAAGGGTCTTGGTTTGTGGGTGGAGGTGGCCCAGTCGGTGCCCCCAAACTCCTAAAACGTCAGGTCCAAAATGAAACGGCGCACGTGAACAATCAGTTCACTGCAGCCTGAAATGAAATAGTGTACAGAATTGCATGGCAGTCCAGAAAAAATATCGTTGAGACTTAATATTTATAATTTACTATATTTTGGTGGGTGATTGCGGGTCGTCATTTGGTTCATTTATTTATGCTATGTTATTTATTTATTTCTTAAAACTGGGAGACACATCTTTGAGCAGATGTCTCAGTAAATTCCCACCCACCCCCTCCCGGGATGGTTAGGGAAAGTCTCTCGCAAACTGTAAATCTGACACATTATTTCACGGCGATGAATCAGTGCTCTCACCGGTAAACTGAAAGTGTCATTTCGGGCAGAGATTTTCAAGTAGCATGCACACACACACACACACACACACACACTCATCCAGCACACTGCGCTGACAAAGCACAGCGACAAACCGCTATCGCATCCCGTTATCCTGACCGCCACAGCCGCACCCAACCATCTAGTCTATGCTCTTCACTTTGTGACCCTTCTTCACCTTGTCAGGAGGTCAGACAGGCTGATGCAGCGATGTTTATTTGACACCCATAATGCTGGAGGGGGGTTGTGATGCATTCACACTCTCCTCTCCGCTATCGTCTCTCCGCTTCAGAGTCCAAACAGCCAATCTGAGTCCAATTAGCAGCGTTTTCATGGTGTGCCCTACAGTCCTGGTGGGGTGTGCAGGGAGGGGGCGGCGGGGGTACACCAAAGCTACATGGGAGAATGTTTTGAGAAGCCACTCTGCTGGCGAGGTTTAAACGCACCTAATTGAATCTGGAAAGAAAACAGTCAGTGCTCCTTTTATTACAGCTCGTAAAGGACTGTTTTTACTGTGTATCTCTCCATTTTTTCCTCTCTTTTTTTTGCAGTGTCTACAGATTGGAGGGATGTGAATCAGGGGCTGTTGGCATCTGTCTTGTCTGACGTTCTGAGGTTCCTGTGAAAATCTCTGTCACACAGTTACAATTCGATGGGGCATCTTGCATCTGATCCAATACACACACATATATTCCTATATAAACGGGGACCGTTTCATTTCTATGGGAAAAACCTGAATCCCAATCATGACACCCTCAACTCCTTCCCAGCCCTAACCTTGTAAATAACCAAAATACAAGACTTTTGGCATTTTTACTGTTTTGATTGCATTCACAGACATTTATAAAATTGGGGACATTTTGGTCCCCAAATGTGATCAATGCAAACACACACACACACACTCACACACACACCAACAGACCCACATCATTTATTTCCAGAGCATTGTAATACAGTTATCTGGTGCTAGCTTTAATCGCTCTCTTTTTCCGACGCCTACCATCTTCTGCTTACAGTCCGGGAAGATCCGCAGTTCATCAGAGGGTCATCTTTGGCTTGTGCCATCTCTCGCTGCCCAGCTTTGTCGTTCCATCCTCTAGCTGCAACAAAACCCTTTGTCTCGAGCAGCTAGCCTAGGTGACACACTGCCACCAAGTGGACGACATGCGCAGGGACACCGTAAATAGCCCCGGACACAAGTGCCTGCGTTATGTGAGCCGCCGTTGTTTATGTGCGATGGGATATTCCAGTGTTTTTTTTTTTTTGCTTGTGGTAGCAATTTGTCTTCCACTGATGGATTGAAAATGTCGAGAGGCGGAATTGATACAGCGGCCTCCACTCACTCTGTGTCGTGGTCTGTCCGACCGCTACGGCCATGCTAAATTGCAAACGGTGGCAAAGATGAGGACCAGAACAGCATGCCAGCTATGACCCAGGGTCCCTCTGGGCCTGGAGGAGTCTGCTTTGTAATTTTTTTTCCAGTCTCCTGGGAGCACTGATCCGCGAACCTGTTCCAGACTCTACCGGGTCACAATTAGTCTCCGTCCGCATACACAAACACACCGCCTCCTAGCGTAACCTAGGAGTAACCTGAGGACATCGTAAGACAGAGCACTAAGCCACTGTAATGTGATTTTTATGCAGAAACACGTGGGGGCAGAATGCCTGTGATTAGCATTAAGCTAAACAGGTCTTAGCAGGGGCGGTGAAGCTAGCCGTATGACACGTGCACTGTAGGCCTGATGGCCTGTTCGCTGTGGTGCTAAATAGTTTTTCAGTTGTGGGGTAGGGGCAGGAGGGGGAGTAACCATCCAGGCCGGAGAGTAAGTTGTTTTTCGAAGTCGAACGATGGCTTGAACCAGCCATATAGCCCCCCCACCCTCTAATGTGCATGTTGTGGGGAGGGTGATTTTGCCAGAGTGTGGCTAACACATTCAGGCTCTCCTGAGTTAGCCTCCTGTGCATGTTTATGCCTCCAGCGTCCCGCTGCTTTCCCCCGCATGCGGCACGCTGAGCCGGTCACGCGTCCAGCCGGTAAGGCAGGCCAAACCCGGGGACGACTATTCAACCTGACAGCCGTTTTTATTCCCAAGATGTTAAGTAAATGAGAGTGACAGGAAAGAACGACACGGAGGCTTCTGTGGTATTTATCAACTTACCGACAAGCTTTGATGTGATGTAAGTGATCCATAAAATAGATTATGTGGTTTTAGAGGTAGTTATAGAGCAGTGGAGTAGTTATAGAGAACAAAAAAAACTTTTAGAAGATTCCAGACTGCTATGTGATGCAGTTTGTGCTAAAATTAGATCTCTGATACTGATTACACAGTTTTTAATTATATGGGCATAAATATCTTTCTTTATATATTTTTTCCAAATGTTTTTATTACACATTATTATCTGTATTACTTATTAATATTGAATTACAAGTAACCAATTTGTTACTTTATAATGTTTTGTTCCTATAATTTTGATATGAACACCTGCTTTTTCATTCATGAATAGAAAATCCTGTGGAAGATTTTTATACGGCAAGGAAGTCAAAAAGTAGAGTAAAGCTTTTTTTTTTAGATTGAATGGAATTTCATCATTTCTGCCACAAAGAGATTTTGCCTGATCTGTCATAACGCATTACTTCTTGTTTTCCTCTATTTCTTATTTTTATTTTCTTTTAAGCTGGAGTAAAATAAATTTGTTTATGTGAACTATGCAGCAGAATTTCATATTTACTGATAAAAACAAAACGCACAGGTGAATGAAAAAATGTATAATACTTGCCATATATATTATATTACTATAAGATACAGTATATTGTTACTGCGGATTGTACACATATATACAAAAGGAATTCTCATGTTTATCTTCGGTAATCTTCTGTGTCTTGTGTAAGGATATGCTATGCCCTATTACAAAAAAATCCCTACTAAAATTCTCAGCATTTTCTCGCTCATCTAACCTTATTTGTGTAATACTGAGTTTCCCACAACCGTAGTATTAATATGACAGCTTTTGTTACTGTTCCAAGAAATGCGTGATACCAATCTTGTAGAACAAATTTCTTATTTTGCGCCTTTTCTTGCCTCCTGCTATTTAGCCTCGTTTGCGCAGTCAGTTACTCTGGCTGACAGCATCTGCTAGATTCATTTTACAGCCTTTTATAAGGGGAGTCTTGTAAACTCCTCCGGTCAGTTGCTCTGTGCTACGAGAAGAAGACTTCATGAGACTGTTACAGTTTCACTCGGGAAACAAAAGGCACGTCCATGCGTGCCCATTTTTGGCCAAAGTGGCGACTGTTAACATGACAAGTTGTCATGGCACAAACAATGGCATAAGAGAGAATTTCATATTGGCGAAGAGGAACAACTTAATAATTTAAATTTAAAGTTCAGTTTTTTCTGTTGTTTTTTTGAGGGACAAATGAAGTTAAATTAAATATTTGGGGGTACCCATCCCCTCTCTCCCCTGGTTCCTAATCTGAAATGTGTTTCTGAATGCTATTTGTGAGTGTGACACGACCTTTGAAAAACTACTGAGGACACTTTGCTAGACTCTCTCCATTTTGCATATTTTCTCACATTTCAAAGAAAGCTTCCATGGATTATTCATGAGATAATACAGAGAGCAACTCGACTGTCCATATTATTTTGCAGAGGCCCATGCACACAGACAGAGCAATCTATGGCACAGTGCTGAAAACAAAATAGTTAAAGGTCATATTTAGGTCAACAAATGAAGGGATTTATCACAATAATACATGCTTAATAATTTAATTTGAAATGTTTTTAAATCTATGATGAGTTTGTGACCATCCAGGGTTATCCCCTGCCTTGTGAGGCTCCATGACCACACAACCCTGCACAGGACAAATAGGTGTAGATAATGGATGGATGGATGGATGGATATATCATTGTAAAATACAGTGAAAACAGCATATAGTGATCACGTCTGCCTGGTTGAAATTGATCGCTATAAGCAGATGATCATTATAACCAATTTTTGTTGTACCTTTTTTGTTATGTCTCTGGAAGATTCACATCTAATTGAATATAAGGTAATAAAAGGGACAGGGTCTATTTACTGAATTTTATTGATACTTTATACTACAGTACAGCTGTTTCAAATGCTTTTCAAATTACAGTACTGTACAAATTAAATTACTGAACTGTGTATAATTGGAATACGCTGTAATACAGTCCAGTACTGCATCTCGTCCTGTTTTTGGTAGTTTATCATAAGCTTTGATGAGTCTCTATTAGTCAGTGGGAGAAAATGACTTTCTTATTCCCATCATATTTTCTGTGTACGCAGCATTAGCCTCTGGTAGCTAGCCAGAAGTAAACTCGTTACCACAAGGCAAAGTAGGGTTATCAAAAGTAAATATTTAATTAAATTTTCTATATGGTGTATAAAAAAAACCAAATTTGAACATTTTAAGCTACATAATTTCTATAAGAAAATTATTTAAACAGTAGCTGTACTGGAATTTTGTCCCAAGCATTTTGATCTATATAATTGGTTGATCATAATACCCGTGATCACTATAAATGATTTCTACTGTAAGAGTACTGTAAAATAATTTATCATGTTCATAATAGTAATACGAATAATTTTAGCACTTAGGAAAAGCTACATGAAAACATGACTACCTTCTCTTCTCACTACATGCGGAATGTAACCATTTAACCAGCTAATTTGAAGCACATATTAAACATACATCTTATTATATTAAACTGGCTCACATCCTTAGTGATGTAATTCTTCATTTATCAGCAGATGCTGAGGAAACTCTGAATGATATGTGGTATAATGGTATAATGAAAGCTGACAACAGGAGGACACCATTACAGCAATTTTGGGTATGCGCCGATACAGACTCATGCCTTTTCGGACTCTGCGGTGCTCCGGGGGCTTAGTCTCCCACAGGAAATACAGCCGGGCAGAGATGACAAGGGTGTGCTCAAAGGGTAACCCAGCAGCGGAAGGCTTTGAGCATCCGGGGGTCACCATTCCAACCACAGCTGAATAAGTGTGCCACCAAGCACAGCTAATACCAGGGTAAAAAGTTCAGCTTTGGACTTAAATGTTTTTATGTATCACCTTGCTGATCTTTTGACAAAAGAGAAACAGAATCATTCCCCCCGAATAAATAACAGAGGACCACTGCCCTTATTATCAATGGCAGCTTTCAGGAATAATATAAACCAGAATGAGAAAGGGCAGCAGGTAGCGGAGAGGGGAAGGAATGTTCAATCAGCCTTTGAGACCTCGTTCTTGTGCTTCAAACTAAAGTATCTGCCATAAATAGCATCTGTTAAATGTTTACCAGTATAAAACTCAGAATATGATGTGGATCAAAACATTCACTGCTATTCACGATTTATGTGAATTTTTAAAGAATGAAAACACAACAAAATTCATGTAATTATTGATTAATTGTTTGGAGGTTAGTTAAAAAAAATAAGACATACGAGGGAGGCTTTTTTGATATTTTGGCAAGGTGCTGAAAATGGATGCTCCTGAATGATTAGATCCATTTATTACTCCATTCCCTTACTTCGTAATAGTGTCCATGAGGATCATTTCCTATTCCTGTTCTGTTTAATTATGTTTTAAGTAATGTCTCATAATGCGAAGAATACTGGTTTTGATTTGTATACAAAAAATATAAAAATAATTCCGATCGGACACAGAAATGGTCCCACCTTCTCATATTATTTAAACTTAATTTTAATTTACGCACGATTACATGTATATTTTAAATTATGGTTTAATAATCAAAATGTTAGTGGTCCAGTATTTTTTATTTTAAAATGTTTTAGTACATTAAAAAAGCTAATATTACACCCATACTTTCATTGAAAAAAATGAAAGCTGAAATGAAGGTAAACATAATGATTGCACTGCCAGAGGGAGCTTTATTTCCAAGCTTGCGAGTTGCCAGATGCATAGTCAGAAAATGTTTATGGTTTCACACCAAACCTTTTTTATTTCCAGAGAGAGAGTGTTGGATGCTAAAAATCTCCCGTTTCATTAACAGCAATTGCAACCATAAAGTACTGTATGTTTTAAATGATATTTAAAACATAATTAAACTGATAGAATAACGGCAACACAATTTTACGGAAAAGTGTGTCATATAATATAGTATAATATAGTATAAAATATTGTATATCTGATGTTAATTTATTAGTTCATATTCTCTGAGTATACTAAATTTCCATTACCCAACAATCTATAATTAATTGTGCAAAGTGTATAAAAATAACATAGGAGGTCCTTCTAAGAACCTTGAATTCTCTCTACCAAGTAATTGCCAACTATTACAAATAGTTAACCTCTAACGTTCTTATTATGCTGATAATATGATTAAGAGAAGTAACTGACCTGTACTATAAGAAAGTTAAGAAATAATATCCACACACCCTTCCTCTTTTTTTTTATGGGGTTAGAAGTTCACCATAGCCGGACAACCAAATGCTGGACCCCAGATTAAAATGTCACCTAATTGGATTTATTGAGCGATTTAACAAGACAGCATAGTTCGATCAAATCAAACTGCTACTGTCCGAGGCATTTAGTCCCAGGTCACTGCTTCGCATCCCCAGAACCTCCCTGGAACTGCTCCCAAAATTCCCTTAATGTTCCGCCTCACTTTTCCTTCCCTCTCTGATCTCTCACTATTCAGCTATTCAGTGCTCACCCCTCGCTTGGACGGGAAGCGTATCCCATGCTGTCCATCACTGTCAGTCTCTGCATGACCTTCCCGCCATACCTGCATCGCCTCTCTTTCCTCCTGTGTACCCTTGGCTGGCTTGACATAAACTCAGGACATGACTCATTGTGCAGATATAACATTCACACCTCAAAGCTCATGAAGATGCAACGTACTCTGTAATTATAACCCTCAGCGGGTTGTTGACGGTTATTTTAGGGATTTGAAAAGGGCCACATAGAAAACGGTATATAAGGAAGACTAGGCATTGCCTCTGTTATTCTATCTGTTAAAAATTCCTGAGGTGATTTAACTAATAGATCAAGAGCCACCTGCCTTGTCACTTATAAGCAATGAGAATACTATTAATTGTACGTAGATTCACATCCCTGGATAATATTGTTTCATATAAAGTAACCACAAAAGCCAAAACAACACATTATTTAATCGAATGGATGGAGTCAAAGATGTTTCCAAAGGTTTCTTCTGGAGCTGATGACATTGTGTGCCATAAGCTAACTATAGGGTTGATGGTTCACCTCAATTTTTTAAACAGGAACCAAACGTAGTGACCTGGCTTGGCCTTTAAACAGCCTCAGAGGACAGTAATGTGCTTATGCTGTCCGCCTCCCTGCCTCCGTTGCATGGGACCGCAGAATACTATCGCGCACTTCTCCGATTCTTGCTCGGTTCACTGGCGGGGCAGTGGGTCATGCCATGTACTTGATTTTCACACTGTTCCTCGGCTGAACACCACGTCAAGTTAATCAGGGTTAACAATGGAGGGCAGGCGCATTGGGAAGGGGGGGGGGCACACAGATGGGGGCGACAATCCAGGCGCCTTCAAGAGGCACCGGGGGGGTTGTGCAGAGAGGTGGTCTCGACTGGACAGGGTGTGATTAGGAGTTCCCACAGAATTCTGTACTGAAATACTGGAATGAGGCAACATGGCCGACCTATCTGTCCGTGTCTTCGAAGGCTGCCGTGTGCAAGGCAACATTGCCTGCATTGCTGTTATGGAGGTCGGCCATCTTGGACAAAAGGATGGAAAGGGGTTGAGCAAGCTGAAAGCGGTAGGACTGCGGAATGTCGCAGAAACCATTAGCTATAATGAACATTCAGTCAGCTGTTTACTTTGAAATGTCTGCATCCTACATTTTTCGGTGACGGTGGCGCCCTCCGTCAGAGTGCATTATGGGTAAGCAGCACACCTCGGTACACCATTTCGGGCACATCCCTGTATTACGTTTGTCACGAAATGTGTTACCTTGTCATGGCAGATTATCAATGGGACATGTTGCATGTCACCGAGGGAACATGACAGTGTCACTTAAAACAAACTGACAATCGAGGGCAGACAGGAGCACTAACACTGACAAAAAATATATAGAAATTTCACTGCGCCCGTCACTTAATCTTTGATTAAGCTACTGCTTAACATCTCTATCATGCACACTTCATTCCTAGCGTAGTCAGTATTATTTAGTGGTATAAAGTAAGTGACATTTCTGCCTATTCACTTAACAGGATTACGGTGTGGTATTAAAATGGATTTTTACAAGGGATTCCAAGGTTACTTCCAAAACACTGCTCCAAAACTATTACTTCAAAAGGCAATAACTTTTCAGCAACTCATAAAAAGCTACTCGCTAGTAACTTTGATAGGAATTATTGAAAGATTTGATTTTTAAAGTTGTGTTTTGTGCGGCAGAAGGCATATGAAAAATGAACGTATCGGGCAACGGGATTTAGGATTTGTAGTCGCCCAAACCAGTAGCTACTTAAGAGCCGCTTCTTGAAAATGGCCATGATACTGGAACTGCAGTTGAAAGAAAATGATTAAAATTAATGTGTTTGCCTCACGTTTGGTGCTTAGGTCCATCCATCACATAGCACATGCACGGTAAAAGTGTACGCTTGTACCAATGGCTGAGGTCATCAGAAGTTCAGTTATATATAATCACACTATAACCGCCATGGTCGTGACCACATGACCCACCCCCCCCCCCCAGCAAATCCTCCTGCCCTTCCCTGTCAGGTGACACCCTGCCCTCATCACAAATACCCACCCGTCGCTCATGGTCATTGAAACACAACACAAACATCGGCTGGCAGCTCCTGCCCCGGCCGCCGGCCCGGAGCGGAGTTCACAGAAGGAGCACGGAAAAATGAGCCATCCTACATTTGTATCTCTTGTAGACGATGGTCGAAGATCACATTCCGGTCTTTGTGGAACTTCTGTGGATACATGACTTATTCTGCTGGATCACTACAGCCAAATTGCATGAAAGTGTATCTACGTAAAATGTAAGAACTATAATAAGAGATGAGATGTGGTCTATATCTATAACTATAATTGTCTTTTTAAATATATATTTACATGTTTGCATGTGAACATGTTGTATTTAATAAGGAGAGATCTTGGATACTTGTCAAAGGCAAAATATCATTACCTTAATTTAATAAGTAGCATAATACTAGTAAAAAAATGTATATTTTTGTTCAGTTTTTGATGGATTCTGCTAATAAGGCAGATTCTTCCAAAATATAGTCCAATATTCCCAAGAATAGCCCAATATTCTTACGGGAAGATAAGAGTGATGACATAAGCACGCTACGAGTGAGGAATTCAGTGAATTATGCGATGTCCAGATTGCCGTCAATTTCATCTTGGAATATAGCATAATTCGTAATGCTTAATCCTTTTTCAGACTTTTTCACTGACAGATCTTCTCTCAGTTTTATTTCATTACTTCTTTTTGTTTATTACTTTTTTCATTACAAAAAAGTATAACTCCTGTGCCAGAATTACAGCTGTTTAAATTCTTTTTTCCCCCGTAACTATGTCCCACATACATTTTAACGTAGAGATAAACGCCCCAATTTTCTTTCAGTTCATTCCATGATAAAAATCTAATTTACGTTATTTTTCCTATTTTGCATATTAATTCATATTTGCATATAAATTGCATATAAAAAAAGCTTAACATATTTTCATGACCTACCCTAACAGTGATTAGGACAAGCGTTTTTATCATGAAAGAGTTTTCGACTTTTCAGCCATCGCTGACTGCTCCCGCTAATCTGCATGCAGCCCCTCACTAGCACGTAATTACAGTAGCGAAGACTTGTCGTCAATCTCCGATAAATGAGCCTGAAATGTGAAGAAATAATAAAGACTGATGATAACTGGGATTTTCTTTTGGGATATAAAAAAATTACCAAGACCGATTTACTCTTTTCTCACCTCTTGCAAAACCAAGTATTGCACAAAGTTACTTCCCTTGTTATAATATATGTAAATAATATGGTACTTCTAAAACACACACACATATATATATATACACTAAAATTCTTTTTCTATAAAATATTTTACATTTTTAGAACAATGTCTTACAATTAATGCATATATAATGTATATTTAGACAATATATATTTAACATTTGTATAAATGTTATATAACTATATATATATTTTTATATACATATTCGTACACACACACACACACATATATATGTAATAAATATTTAGTCAAGACATTGTACCTGAATGCTTTATTAAAGGATTTTTTTCATGCATGAAATAAATACAGTAAAAATATATGATTTTTTTATAACAGTATATTTCATTGAACAGCCAAATCCCATATATGAAGCTTTATTGACAAAATTTATTTAATGTTTAGTTTATTTAATGTTTGCCAATGTCTGTGTGAAACACCAATATATGATTTTTTTATAACAGTATATTTCATTGAACAGCCAAATCCCATATATGAAGCTTTATTGACAAGATTTATTTAATGTTTGCCAATGTCTGTGTGAAACACCATTCAAACCATCTGAGAAACTAGCGGAGAAAATTACACGCTTCAGGAAAAGTCAAGTGAAGTGTGGAAAAATATGCATTTGATCTAAAATGGCTAATAGTAAATAAAGACAAATTACTGTATTTAAAAATCCTTACTTTATATGTAATTGTACTAATATTATACTGATACTTTAAGTTTACTGTTAAATAATTTACATTAGTTAATTCAAGTATCTTTTAAAAGAGTTCTGTCCAAACATAGACATACCACTAGCATATTAAATACCCCTATATATGCATGTTGAGTGTCTTTATCTAAACAGAGGATTATTCTGTTTGCATAACATTAGCTGATTTTTAAGAAGTGTAGTCTTGTGGTAAACAAAGTGTAACCTTAAAGTCTCCACCTTTAATCCTAGAAGAGTTGTAAAAAAATTACAGCTGGATTTACATCTGATAGCTAAAACTGTAAGTGCTTTGGTGAAAAACATAAAAACATAAGCAAAGGTAAAATTAAAAAATAAATAAACAGCTAAGCAAATATCCTTGGAAACAGAGGAAAGACTTCAGTGCATTAGGAAACAAATGAGATGTGTCTATGGTGTAAAATCTACTGCCCTCTAGTGCTGAAATCAGAAATAGCAGGCTGGCAAAACGCTATACCAGTCCGTGTTCGGCTGCCTGGTCTTGTTATTGGTGATCATCTAGCTTTTATGGTGACCTTTAATGTATTTATCATTAAAAATATTCATTGATTATGACGATTTGGTTGTTCTACAGTCTCACTCACCTGGGACTGCTCTGCAGTCTTCAAAAAAGGGAACTTTGTGTTATAAAACATGTTGCATTCAACTGCGCTAATAGTGTCTGGTAGGTAGGGCTAGTCAGGCAGACCTGGGCAGGCCTACCAGGAACGGGGAGGGGGGGTGTAGAGAATGCGTGCCGAATGCATGCAGATCCAAAGCGTGTCCCACTGCTTGGCCGGCCGTACTTATAAGCACCAAACACATGTGCAGCCCTTTTTAGAGCAAAAAGTTAGGAGACAAGGACAGATCTGTGTCCTTAAAGGGGAGGTTACTTCTCATCCCTGCAGCGAGAGAGGGAGGGGGTCACTTATTACTTTTTCATTGGAGTTACTTGTTCATTAACAGTGTGTACTGAAGCTGAACACAAGACAATATAAACAATTTATCGGGCCAGAAACAAAACCACTCATTAGCTAACGAAGCAGCACCACTACGATCCAGAAGTTTCGAATTTTTTTTTATTGTTTGTTTAAATGTATCTGTTTAAGCCAATAAATAATGGTTCTCATTCTTCGAATGCAGCAGAGAGGCGCGGCTCGTTTCCACGGCGATGGGATGGGTGCCCACCTGCTTGGCCCGATGACCTCAGAGCTGCAGGCAGGCTGTACAACACGCGGCTCCACCAGGCGATCATAGGAGAGCGCGGTCATAACCTGAGTGTGACAAATTCAGCCCATGTCAATTCAATTACACTCCATGGAGTGCCCCTCCCAGACACGGTCGCCCCGGGGCATCTGACAAAGGCTCCGTGACGGCACTGATTTGAACCAAATTAAGAACAGACAGAAAACTAAGGACAGACAGTTGTCAGTAGCAGATGTCACTGATCTCTGACGTCTGCTACAAAGTGAGGGAAGGATAATTTGTAAAGAGGGTTCTTCTTCTGCCCTGACATGTTTTTTTTATAATCTAAAATGTGGCGTGTCATTTACAACGCTAAAAAAACGCCGCTCCCAACAAGGAGATTGTATTGTACCCTTGAGCGAAGGTTATTATCCTGAATGGCTCCAGTAACAAATGCAGGCATACAAATGAGTGAAAATGACTTTGGACAGAAGTGTCGGCCATACAAGTGGCAGCAGGATAAGTAAATGTATGGATGGATGACTACAGTGGCACCAGCTTCCTTCCTTCCATCCATCCATCCATCCATCCATCCATCCATCCATCCATCAATTTTCCAAACCAACTTGTTCTATGTGAGGTTGTGGGGGTTTGGAGCCAATCTGGGAAACTTCAAGCACAAGGCAGGAAATAAACTAGGAAGGGTCACCAACCCATCGCAGGGTTGAAATCTTCAACAAAACAAGTGTATGCAAGCAGAGTGTTCTGGAGCATACACACACACACACACACACACACACACGTTTGTATTTATATCTTTGTGGGGACTCTCCAGTCATTTCTAGGGGAAAAACCTTAATCTCCCCTATGACAACCTTAACTCCTACCCAGCCCTAATCTTAATAACCATAAGTAACCAAACAAAATACAAGACTTTTGGCATCTTTAGTTTTTTCATTGCAGTCACAGAATTTTATAAAATTGTGGGGACCAGAAAAATGGTCTCTACAAGGTCAAAATGGCAGGTTTTTATCACATTGTGGGGCACATTTGGCCCCCGCAATGTAATAAATACATGATAACAGACATGTGTGCATGCAGACAGACAGACACACACACACGGTGAAAACTCACCGAGACCATGATCAGCAAGGCCATCATCAGGCCCAACATCGACCGCAGATTCTCCGTCAGGCCCCCGGCCCACAGGGGGCCCAAAATGGTGGCCAGCCCCCCCACTGAGCGCCTCACACCCTGGCTGAACCCTGGTCACACCCACACACACGCAGAAACACACGCACATATTCAGTCAGTAGGCTAGGCCTCGTCACATTCATTAACAGTGACGCTCTCCTCCCTGCTCCTTTCAGCAAACTGCTGTCAGAGACTTACTTAGAACTAATGTGGAAAATAAACCCTCACGGAGAAAAGACTGTTTATTTAACGTCAGCCTCTCTGCCCTATTTACAGGCTGATTTGTTACTGCTGAGTAAAGGTTAATGCACAGTAAGTCTCATTAACCAGGTGTCTGGAATGCTTTCTTGTCTCCTAGTGGTGGTCACCAGTTCCTAAATTGAGCTGAAAGCATTATATATAAGAAATTGTGTCATGCGACAGTAATAACTGAACAAATCTTAGGAATTTAATGTCACACAGTAGTGGTCTATGGCTACATTAATGACCTGGAAGTACTGCCACTGTTGAATAATATGGCTAATAATAATAATCCGAAAATACTGCTCTCATTTTTAAATTGAATTTTATTACTCTTTTCAATTTCCATCGTAATTTTTCAGCCTTACATTACACTCTGCAGTGATACTGCCAGCCAGCAGAGGGCAGTGCTACTCACCTTGCGTCTCTGCCGAGGTAACTTTAGAGAAAAGTGACACCTGGGACACGGCAAGAAAGGGGAGACCCAGAAGCTGCAAGAACACCCCAATGCTGAACTTTGCCAACTGCCAGGGGTATCCACCTGGGGGGGGAGCAGGTGGTAAAGAAATAAAGAAATAAAGCAGCAGGAGGTGTACAGGTTTTAATTTGTTTGTTTAGCCAAAGCACTCAACCCTTCCTGGGGCTGGAAACCAGACCGCATAAGCAGGGAGCAGGGAGCAAAAACATGGACTGTCTGCGGGTCCCCGAGGACCAGATTGGGAAACACTATTCTACTGGGCTCACCTCGGGGGTCGGTGAGGAAGACGAGGCACCAGGCACAGGAGATGCTGCAGACGGCCAGCCCCAGGGCCAGCACAAGGCGGTCAGCCAGGCAGCGGCTGAGACAGCGCACCAGCAGGAAACCGGCGATGACCTCCACGCCACACAGGAAGTACATCATACTGTTCTGCAGCTCGTCAAAGCCAAAGTACTTCTGTGTCAGGGGGGTCACCATGGTCTGTAAGACAGCCGAATCTACTCAGCTCAGTCCTACTGGACCCCAAACCTCCATGTCAGGGGG
>JAODKN010000044.1:9735695-9764867 GCA_026774425.1 Petrocephalus zakoni
CAGAGTGCTCAACTTGTTGGTTGAAACAAAATCCTGGTCTGGATTTTTACTTTCTGGACCTGAAATTGACACCTCTGTATAAAACCCAGCTTTAAAAAAAATCACATGCGGTAATAGATATTTGCTTTGAAAACGAAGCCATTATTAAATTATTAAAGACTATTTAGACAATGCTTAGAAATGTTTCCGCGCTGCGCGTTGCATTGTGGGTAGCGTAGTCCCGCACTATGGCCCCGCACTTCCGCATCGGCCGGCCGGAGGAAGTGGGAGGGAGGAGCGGCGCCTTCCAGACTTTGACAGCTAAGGGAGTCGGCGGGCCGATGGAGTAGCGCGGCTGCCGCTCCCCAGCGGAAGGAGCCTCCGGACCGCCCGCTTCTGCGCGCCGACCGAGCGGCCGGCCTAGTTCGGAAGCGGGAGCCGAAGGAAGCCGGGGCTGATATTCATCTCCCCCCGTCCCAAGTGCATGCATGATGGATATCGCGGACGCAGAGGCCGGCGAGCACAGGTAGGGGCGCCTCCTCGCCACGCCGCCCCGGCAGTCCCCGGCAGCCCCCGGCACACGGGGGTCCCCGCGATGGCGCCCGGCCGTACGCATCGATCCACCGGCCGGCGAGCAGCCTGCTTCCCGGCCCCCGAGCGTCGGGGGGGTCCCACCTCCCCCGGGCTGTCGATCGGCGATAGCGGGTCCGGAGCTCCGCTTTAGCACATGACCTGGCTATAGGGGGCTGTAAGAGGGGCATCGCCGTAGCTTGTGATTATGCAGGGAACCGGCAGCCACACGTTTAATGCCGCCTGTATTGCACACGCTAACCATCCTAATGCATAGCCAAATGGCAAGGAATACTAATAATACTAATAATGCATAGCCGAATGACAAGGAATATTAATAATACTATTAATGCTTAGCCAAATGGCAAGGAATACTAATAATACTAATAATGCATAGCCAAATGGCAAGGAATATTAATAATACTAATAATGCATAGCGAAATGGCAAGGAATACTAATAATGCTAATAATGCATAGCCAAATGGCAAGGAATACTAATAATACTAATAATGCATAGCGAAATGGCAAGGAATACTAATAATACATAACGAAATGGCAAGGAATACTAATAATGCATAGCCAAATGGCAAGGAATACTAATAATACTAGTAATGCATAGCCAAATAGTAAGGAATACTAATAATCCTAATAATGCATAGCCAAATGGTAAGGAATACCCAGAGAGCCCGCTTTTGTGGGGCTGTATTCACTTTTAGCTACACTAATCAGTTTGGTATAGTGGGCAGTTTGCATTAACAAGCAGGTGTACCCAGTAACCTGACGGCTGTGAGCATAGGCTGCCGATAAATTGCACTCTGAAGGGCTTTTCCTATGATCAGATTTTTATTTTCATTTTTTACAGTCGCACTAAAACACAGACGCAGTTCGGGACCACGCACAGCTATAAATATGAATGTGTGTATATATATATAATATATACACACGCACATTTTCCAGACTTTGCAGGCTACAAAGTTGAAGATAAATTTGTTTCTGTTTATCAGCCAGGTTATGACTGCGATGTGACGCGTGGTGCTCGGGGTTAAAGTGTCTTCGAGCTGCTTTATTATGACGATAAGATCCGCGGCGTGATAAATTCTAATAAGTGACGGCCGTTTGCTGGCCTGCACGCAGCGATCCCCGTTCCCTGCTGCTGGGCCCCGGCGCACACACGTTAGATTCCCTGTGCCTGTGTTACCACCGGCACTGCCCAGCCCTGCTCCTGGAGATCTACCACCCAGCAGAGCTTAGGCGCAGCCATAATTTAACACACCTGATACTGATAATCAAATCCCTTTGTGGCCTCTCAGTATTAGAGCCAGCTATGTCAAATTCTACAAAAGGATCTGATTATCTGTGTCAGGTGTGTTAAATTAGGGCTGTGCCTAAGCTCTGCTGGGTGGTAGATCTCCAGGAGCAGGGCTGGGCAGCCCTGCCTTAATCCTTCTGAGAGGCATGTTTTGGCTGAAAAGGTCCTTTCTCCTTGGCCTGCAGGCCACGGGGTATCGGGCTACCCTGTGCCGGGTTATTTGCTGATCATGTGGTGCAGCATTCTTTATAACATGCATTTTTAGCTTGCCTGGTTTCAGGTTAGTCTTAAAATGGCTTGTCTGTTTTCTGCCCCCCCCTCACTGATGGCTATTGCCTCAGTCTGCACAAGTACTTAACTGAGGACTGCTACTGGCCAAATGGTGGCTAGAGGAGCTTGGAGGAAAGTGATTTGTCTTGAAAATTGTATGATTAATTTATTAGTAGCAGGGCTTAATTTGTGCCCGATCCTGCCGGACCTATTTCTGCCTTTGACTGCGCTCCAGCACCTGGTTGCGCGGATCGGGCAGCTTTCTGGGTAAAAAGAAAATGAAAAACAACAGTATATAACAATGCATATACCAATGTTCATTTTTATCACGTCCTATATTAATTTAGATTTATTCTTAAGAATATATGGCATCCCTTCAGCACTGCGTTCTGCACCTCCCCCTATCCTCCACTATCATATACCGCTTTAGCGTTATGACACCTTCTGATTTACGATTTAAGTACTGACTACCAGCTCCGTTGTCCTTTTTGCTGAGTGCTGGGAAATGTCGGAGAATAAGCATCTTATATATCAGGGTCTGTGTATGAAACGCAACCGTGTACTGCCGGTTCGAGTCCCCAACCCGCAAGTACCGCTGAAGTACCCTGAGCAAGGTACCCTGAGCAAAGTACCGTCCCCAAGCCCTGCCCCCCGGGCGCTCACGTAGCTGCCCCCTGCTGTGTCACATTGTCACAGGGGTTAAATGCAGAGGACACATTTCGTTGTTGCGTGCTGTGGCGCGTCAACAATGACGATTAATCACCTTCACTTCATGCTTACCTGTAGTCGTAGTCAGATTTCTGAGTCAAGGTATCTGGCATGCATTGCTGCGCTGTCACTACAGCCAAAATCTTTAAATCCCTCACGTAATAGAGAGAAATTAGTGACTTACAAAAGAAACTAAGAGTCGGCCGTTTCTCGAGGATACCGGACGTCCAGATCAGTTTGAATACTTAGAACGGCAGGGTCATTTTATGCACAAGAATAAAAGGAATAGTAATGTAGTTCCTTTTTCTGCAGGCCAGGTCCTTCCATTGACTCCGGGTTTATAATTATGTGTAGCAGTAATGGGTTTATAATCTAGCACTTAAGATAAAAGGCAATAGATAATATCAGAGCAGAATTTGCCCCTATATAATCGGCTTCCGTTATACATAAAACAAACGGTCACAGCAGAGAAATATGGCATTATAAGAAGCGTAATTAAGAGGAACCCAGCTTTGTGTGATACTCATACACCAAACAAAACACTACTTACATATACTTGTATAAAAAAAAAAAATCATATTTATTTACATGGCATTACAAATCAGTATAGTGTACCACTGCAGTTTCTAGCACACGGGTATAAAACAGCTGAATGCTCTCACTGAATCCAATTCACAGAGTTGATGGGGCTGCTCAGTGAAAGCTGGTGCTTTCAAAAGGCCAGCTTCTTCATGAGCAGATACACCCGGGAGTCCACTTCGAACCCGTGCAGGTTGTTGGCGTCTCCCTGCAGCCTCATCAGCAAGCCTCCGTAGGATACGTAAGCCGATCTGGAGGCATGGGGGGTGAGAACAGAGGCATGGGTGAAGGCGTGAGCTACAGACCCAGACAATGAAAGGGGGGCCGGAGGCGGGGGGGCACTTACAGTCGCGTAGCCGCCTCTGTGGACGTCTCATCGCCCTCGATTTTGTACACTTTCCCGTACATCACGTAATCAAACTGGTCCGCCCTACCCAAAGTACAGACGTAAGGCACACTACCAAATGAGGATGAACACAGGTAATCTTAACCTGCAGAGAACGCAGAATCTACCTGGAGGGGCGATCATCCTGAGGGTTGTACTCTCCGTCGTCCGGAGTGCCATCTTCATACAAAGTACTCGCTATGACCAACCTAAACTTGTCTCCTGCAAGGTATCAGAGAAGTTTGGTCATATGAGTAATGATGTGCTTCTACAAAAGGTGGCAATGATATCATCTCTCACAATTTAGGCCTAACATCTTGTATCATTTATACTCTATATGGACAAAAGTATTAGGACACACCTCTTAATCACTGAACTCGGGCGTTTCATTCAGACACATTGCCACAGGTGCATAAAATCAAACACCTAGCCATGCAGTAATTTTTACAAACATTTTTGAAAGAAGAGCCCTGTGAATTCAAGCGTGGTACTGACATAGGATGCCACCTTTGCAATAAATCAGTTCATGAAATTTGCTCCCTGTGAAATATTCCGTGGTCAGCTGTTAGCGGAATTATTGTGACGCATTTAGAAAGAACAGAAACTCAGCCACGAAGTGGCAGACCACATAAAGTAACAGAGCTGCGTCAGAGTGCATAGTGAAGCACATAAAGTCTCTGTTGACTAAATAACTACTTCTGGCATTAACCCCAGCACAAAAACTGCACACCATGAGCGTGATGGAATGGGCTTCCATGGCCAAGCAGCTGCATGCAAGCCTCACATCACCCAGTGCAATGCCAACCGTCGAATGGAGTGGTGTAATGTCGCCACTGGACTATGGAGTAGTGGAAACATGTTCTGTGGAATGAGGAATCGTGCTGTTCTGTCTGGAAGTCTGATAAATTAATCTGGGTTTGGCAGATGCCAGGAGAACGTTACCTGCCTGACTGCACTATGCCAACTGTAAAGTTTGGTGGAGGAGGGATAGAGGTATTTGGTTGTTTTTAAAGGGTTGCGCTGGCTGAGTTTGGGGTAGGAGAACTTGACTGGCCCACACAAAGCCCTGACCTTAACCCCACAGAACACCTTGGGGATGAGCTAAAATGGAACATAAAAGTTCCTGTAGGTGTAATGGCCAGGTGTCCAGATACTTTTGTCCATACAGTGTATGTACCACCTCTTACACGTTTTAGCTCTTACCAAGGTCCACAGGATATATCTGAATGTTGACATCAAGAATGAGGTCCATTTTGAAAGACTCGCTCTCACAATGTAGACGAGACACTACAAAGATAAAACCAGTGGTCAACACCATGGTAAACTCTGATGTTTACCATGGACATAGTATTTAAAAAACGTAGTCCTCATATTTTTTATTATACAGTACATCGATCAAAACATTCTGCCACGTACACGTTTGGCCTCATGACGACCGCTAGTGAAACACATCAGTGAGCTGGCCTTTCTATCGCATTTCTGTAGTTAGTGGGTAGAATTCCTCACCTCTGTCAAATTTCTTTCCATCAGGGTCAATGTCCTTCACATCAAATATGTCTTCAAACAGAATCCCTGCCATTTCCTTCCAGTCCCGAAGTTAAAGAGAAAGGACAATAAACGAGCTCCGTTTGACACGTCGAGCCTGCGAGGAAATTACAAGCAGATAAGACGAGGTATTATATTTATCCACATGAGCAAGTCAGAGCGTTGATCCATTCATCAGAGATCAACGAAATGAAAATGGTAAAAAAAAGTAATCAAACGACTCATAAAACTAAGAATAGATGACATTATTACCAACGTTTGTGCTACATGTAATTACGGTTATAATGCAAATTCATACACGCATAGAAGAATGTACAAACATCATTTTCTACATGAAATACCATTCAGTCATTCCCCTGTAGTCTAATAAGAATCACATTTGAGTCCCATCATACACAATTTGTATAGCAGAGTGCAAAGCTAGCTTACGTTTTCGCTAAATTAGCTGTCCAGTCACTACTTTCCTTCTTTATCTTAATTTGGTGTTTGTTCACGATGCTATATATAATTTAAATACACTCAAAAATGAGATTATATTAGTACAGCAGCACCGGTCATTGCTAGCGCGCCGACATGTGTTTAACCTCTGACCTGCGAACCGGAAGTACTTCTCTTCTACTTCCGGAAGAAGCAGCGTCTCTACAAGCCAATATTTATGTTTGACATAAACTACATGAACTACAACTATTTAAGGTTTTTATTTAGCATAGGTAATATGTAGCTTAATAATCGTTGTGCTGTTTATATGTAGTTCCTTTGAGTTAATTATTTTTTGCGGTCAGACCGATTTACGAGTAGGCTGTAAATGATTATCGAAAAGTACATGTATGGTGTTTTATAGCATTCATCCGTTTGATTAATTTTTTGCAGTTATATTGGTCGTCTGACTGACTAATGTAAATGTGTCGTTTTGATCTATGCTTTCTTAGGAAGCCTTAATACTACTCCTGTTTCCTGCTGAACTGTGTATGCAATTAAAATATGGCCATGCCTATGCAATCCTTTCCCACTAGATGGCACAGTTTCTGTTTTTTCTGCTTTTTTCGTATTTTACTCGTTTTACGCTTTTGGCTGTGTGGAGTCTACAGGTTCTTTTTATTTAGGCGTATGAACTTTCTAAAATGTCGATAGTGTCTGCTTGTGTCTAGCTGGGACGGTCTGGAAACCTGTCCAAGGTGTATATATACAGGGTCATTGGAAATGTATTTATAAATGCTACTCATTGTTTATCAATAACTGAAATACCAAAACTGTGAACTTTCATTTGGATCAGTTAGTTAATTTGAGCGATGTGTTCATGGGACCTGTGTTTCGCATGTAATTTGCTTGTACGTCTATGTTACAATAAAATATGTATGATCGTTTATAAAGCACCGGGTAAAAAAGGATGTTTTGATCGAAAAGTTATGCATAAGTGATATGTTGATGTGGCTACAATGTTCATCTCAGCTGGTGTCACTGGATCAAATCATTAAGATATAAAAGCTCATAGCAAGCAGAAGGACTTCAGTGACCAGTGGAACCATGCAGAGGCATGTGGCCATGCCGCGTTTGGGGTAATATTTACTTCAAGCATTTTTAATTATTCTTTTGACTTTAATTAAGTTAATTAATTGAGTTAATTAAATTACAAGTTATTAACATAGTTTATGTGGGAAGAAATTGAATTTATCAGCTTAAATTTTTAGTTTGTCATTATGCTTGTGAATATGTGTAACAGCGATGAGAAACATTGCAAAAAACAGGCTTCTGAGCACGTTTGGTGCGAGAGGAAGTCCCATGGATGTGGGGAGATCCCTCGGGAGTTTATCTGCCTTTCCTGTGGCAGCTTCGTTGCCCAGGTGATGGTGGGAGCATCGCTCCCTGCAGACACCATGTGAGCGCACACAGAGTCACACCACAACAACATCCCCACAAAGGTAGGGCTTGGAAGACAGGAGTTGTCTGATGATTGCCGGCAGGGGTGTGTCTAGTAGAAGGAGTAGGGCTGAACTGGGAGAGGGTCACAGGATGGTGCACGACTCAATGTCTCGCCGTGGATCTTTCGGCGTTCCCATCTACATCAACCTCCTGAATGCTCGCCGAAACAAGTCTAGGTAAGATGGGGCATTTAACTTTACTCCATATGATCTCACTACTTTTATCTGAAATAAGCTGCCTATTCCTTCCTGATGTATGCTTTGTGTATGTCTACAACCGTATATTGTTACTTTTCAAGCCTATCTATAATCTTAAAGTAGCCCTTCCCAAATCAGGCAGCTTAACTGGGGATTGGGGGTATGAGCCTGCATATATCCATATCTAGCCTTCTTTATTTGTGCCCCATCTGTCTGTGGATCCTGAATTTGTGGCTGAAATTGAATTCAACTGTTACCGTTTATGCCCATCAGGGACAATGGCTCTAAATTAACTATTAGCTTTTGCACTAAAAAAATGCATAGCTTGGAGAGTTACAAATTCCCATTTATGAAATTGGACTTCTTCAGAATAACTTCACCTAAAGTCTGTTCCTCAAGGGTCAAACAGCAGGTGCCTCTTCACCAATCTTCTGGTTATATGTAGACTCTCTTAAAGCAGTGTACCACCTGCACAGGCAGAGCATTCACTCGATGGCGGAGACCGATGCCCGGAGCAGACAACGGGAGTGGACGTCACAAACACCCACGTCTAGCGTGGGCGAAGACAGGGCTGTCATCCTGGGCTTCACCATGATAGGCTTCTCTGTTCTCATGTACTTCGTGTTCGGATTTGCCATCGTGAGACCCTACCTGAACAGGTCAAGCTCCGAACAGTTGAAACGCACAGGAATGTAAAGGGCCCATCTGTTTATGACGCATTTTGTAAGGCCAGCCTGCACGCATCAGCACATTTCAGACTAACTGTGAGAAGGAAGATGGACTCAGTATCGCTAAAGTGATCTTGGTAGAGCTAGCTTTAATCTTCCTTCTTAGACCACACGCAGATCAGAAAGCCCATATATGGCAGTCAGCCTTTTCTTTTCTTGATTGGAATGATCGTTGAATTAGAAAAGAAGCTTACTTTGTAGGAACCATTGTTCATATTCTCCGTCGCCCTGTGATGGTTCAGCAGCTGGAGCCAGGAGTGCA
The DNA here is from genome assembly GCA_026774425.1 of Petrocephalus zakoni. Classification (NCBI taxonomy): domain Eukaryota; kingdom Metazoa; phylum Chordata; class Actinopteri; order Osteoglossiformes; family Mormyridae; genus Petrocephalus; species Petrocephalus zakoni. The sequence goes on from JAODKN010000044.1 coordinate 9,744,148, forward strand.
CATGCAAGCTGATCCAGGTGGATCTCCTGAGCGATCAGGTGGATTGCAGAGCCCAGGGCAGTTACCCGTGCTTGGAGGTGCTGGTGAACCTCTCGCACTCTGGAAGTCAGGTTGCACTGCGCTACAATGAAGAGGCTTTTGACCTCGTCCACAAGGTGCGCTACGGCTTTAATCTCCATCTACTGATTTGTCTGCGACATCCATTCGCGGCCACTTATCCAGGGTATGATTACAGTGAATCTGAAGCAACATAAAGCGCATGGCAGAGAACATCCAAGGACCTTAAATGAAGTGGCAGCGCATCACATGGCAGATACTCACCCAATAGGGACAATTTAGAGATACCAGTTATCCTAAATCACACATGCAAGCATGGGAACGATATACAAACTACATGCACATCTTATTTGATCTACTTGTTCTGTATCAGTGATGCCTCCTGTTTTCTGTTTAGTGTTTCTTTGTGCCCAAATGCCAGAGAAATAAAAACGAGGTATTAGCCGAGGCTCAGGAAATTCAGAGCTCGCTGCTGAAGAAAGAGGCCAGTCCCTTCGGCTGCTACCACAGCTTCAAAGAGCGCCCCGAGGAGGCCATCTTGACCAAAAAGTATGACAGCTGGCTGGTGCTGCAGTGCATGTGCTGGGCCACGCTGATGCTGGTGGGCAGGGTTAGCATCGTGTGTCTGGTGAAACTGACTCAGAGGCTGGCACACATTTGTCTAGGGCTCAAGGCCACGGAGGGTCCAGGGCCGGGCCTAGGCAGGTAGCAGGAGAGAGGCCAGCGCCAGCAGAGAGTGAGGAACCATGGGGAATGCCTGCATCTAGCATGCTGACATGGATTAGTAACCCTCAAGGTTGTAGATTCCAGGAAGGGCTCTGCTATTTGTAGCTGTGAAGTCCCTGAAAGTGACTGTAGCGATTTAGACCAATACTGTTAATCCCCTTGGAAAAACCATCGAACAGCTGAAGTGGTTTTTCCAGACTGCAGGGTTTTGATCTACTTCTGACACTCAATTTGAGCAGTTTTTACCCAAACTCAAACAGTGTAACCTCATTCATGCTTTGCCAGCAAGGGATACTTAGGAAATACTCTGCATTTGAAATAAAATTTATTTGTACATTTATATAACATACAATATTTGAGAAACTGGGTACAAAGCAATCGTTTTCTTAAATAGCAATGAATAACAGACAGGAATGAAAAAGCTGCTTAAGGTAGTTAGTGTTTTACCACATAATGCTGCCTTAGGCCAAGTATCATCCACAGCTCTGTAGCAGAATTGACTGAAATTGTGCTGCTATTTCACTCTCATGCAAAGGGGTTTCATACTTTTTTTTTTTGTTTCTGCCTTACAATCATGATTAAAAATGATTCAAATTGTTTAGGGGCATTTTGGAAATCTGCTGTAAACAATTCATAAGGCCTATTCAAACGAGTTTCTTCAAATGATGCCCTATGTGTCCGGTTAAGGTTTCATGGGATGTTCATGGGATGTTCGTGGGATGTTGTTCCTATTCCATATACAGAGCCTGGCCTAAGTTTGGCATTAAAGGAGTAAAAGTTCTTACGCTGCCCAACTGCTTTGGGACACTTGACTACTCATTGATTTTTTTTTTCTCAAACATTCACAATCGGTATGAAATAACCTTTTAAACAAACCTTCAATATGTCACCACAAGGTTACAACATTTATGCTTGTGACAAGAGGGGGAAAGGTGGTTTACAGTAAAATTCAAGTAAGGATATCTTCTCAGAACTAGCAGAGTATTTTACCGTTTTCTCTTCAGTGAGTTATCCTGGGATCTTGGGAGTCTGACAGTGTGGACCTCTGAAACAGGTCCAGTCCAACGCTGTGACCCAAAGAGAGAGAGCCACTGTTCTGACTTACAGACTGGAAAACAACGAGAGTACGCTGGCCTCTTGTCTGACCCATAACACGGCGTATGACGATTGGTGTCGCTTAAGCAAACATGCAAATCACTAACTACAGGATCCCTTTAGATAGAATGCATTTTAGAAAAGACAGGGGGGAAAAAGTTACAAAGTGCAAAAACACCTATACACTTCAGTTTCAACTGAATAGCTATTAAATGGTTTACTAAATAAGAGCACATTTGTATTTTTAAAAAATGCAAAATTGCAAGAATCTCACATGAATGCATAAGAAGTCTGGAATAATTGTATACTTTAACCACATGACTAGTACTGTTGGGGTGGGAAAAAAAATTCACAGTTCAGATAGTTCCGGGCCTTCTTATTTTCTGACATTTATAATGCAGTTTTGCAAGATTTTTTTTCTTCATCAGTTCATTTAAATACATCTTCTGGAGTTGATTAGTAGGGCTACACTTGAATGTTGGCAAATCCAGGCAAAGGCTGCTCTGTCCTGCCGCAGTAAAAACACTTACTTTCTTCAAAGCGGAACGCGGAAACAATGCTGATGTCTGCATCACACACTGACACGACGAGTCTGCATGTCTACACGGCCTGCCCCACAGCCTGTGCGCGTGCGTGTGTGTGCGTAATGGCATTCTAAAAAAATAAAAAATTAAAAAATCTATGGTCTCATTCCCTTTGACTATACTGCAGTTGGTCTTACGTTTAACTTCATTTAAAAAATGCCTAAATGTAACTGCACTCCACATCATATTAACATGCACCTTCTCCAAGACACTACATAGCAAACAACATTTCTGTACAAACCCATTATGACGAGAACTGCACTTTTAAATACTGCAAGTGGACAGCAACTCTCCACGAAGTCAATTTCTTGTTAAAAACAACAGAAGATATAATCTCGCTAAATATAAATAATGTGTTTGCCTAACAAGGGACTTTCAGAGATAGAACTGTTGTACCTTGTGCAAGTTAGGATATGGTAAAACATTTGATATGGATAATCCATCGTTAAACTTTGGCTTAGTAAACAAAGCTAAATTCAAACAAGATTTATGTACAGAGTAAGTACTTCATGTTTTTAATTACGTATGACAAATACAATAAAAGTCTTCTCAGAGACACAGAAGGTAGTCTACCGGTAACCAAGGAAACTTCAGACAGCAGGTGTAGCCCATTCATGACATTCTTCTGATGTAGAGTGGCTCAGAGGCCTGTAATAATAACCATATCAGTTCTACTCACTTGGCTTCAAACGGTCACTCCTGACTTTCAATAACCACCCAAAAGGAACACCAGCAATTGCAACGGCCATGACCACAGGACAGCATCGGTCCTCCTCCAGCGGAAAAGCATTCCCACTGATCCACCTGGGAGTCGCTGTCCAGTTATAATTCATACTGATCGACAGAACTGAACTGAAATGTCTTTTTTTGCGAACAGACAAGAAATTTCGGAACTACGGTTGAACGGGACATGTGAATGTCCAACCAAGTTACTTCTCAGAGTTTACTGACAGCCACATGCCACTGCATCTTAAGTGCAGTGCGAGGTAAATGGCTGGGAGTCAAAGCCGGGTGTAGATACTTTATTTAGGGAACTCCTGATCAAGGAGATGAGCTTTCAAGTTAGGTTATCACTCACTCCACTTCCTGTTACTACGATTCACAGCACATAGCGGCTCTGCGCACCACCCTCAGCCATTTATATTACATTACACTAGATTATAAACAAAAGGGGTGAGTCACAAGGCAGTATAAGCTATTTGTGGGGGGGGATTAGGTCAAGTCAGAATTATATAAACAATGAATTGTATTAGCAATATGAAAAGTAAACAAACATACTTGCCTATCAACGGCACATTTGCAAATGTATTTAGGCCCATTTTACAGTCTTTCGCGCCCTACAGCATAATGAAGTCTTGATTTGGTTTGGCCAAATCTTTTCCCACTAAAAAATGCCATTCCCGGACTTTGAGAACTTCACCAGACTCAGCTTGGGGAAAGGCTGGTCCTGTCTGCTCGGATCGGCGTCCTGATCGCATTACATGCATCTCTCGCATCCGACATTCCACAGCTGGAGGAGACGGAGGAAGACCGCTGGCCACCTCGTGATTTGCAGCCGCCTGCTCTGCTCCTCCCTTCCAGAACCGGCGCCGTGCGGAACCGGCCGTCTCCTATTGCACGTCCGGTGAGGCTCTGCACTGCATTCACCGCGGAACATTCAGCCCCCCCCGCATTGCGCTTTCATGCACAAGCGTCTGAAATCGATAGCTACCCAACATCCTCTCAGGACGGGCGGGACAGGGTGGGGGGTATGATTTCTTATATTCGACACCATGTCATCCATACGCTGCTTTCGGTGACTGACAGCTGATCCTCCTTCATGACATAAAAACAAGCCATTTAAAGAAAAGTTAAGATAAGTCGAAATCATTTACGCAAAGGAAATACCCTGTCTCGCTCAGGACTCTCGACACATTCTCTGCATATATAAAGGCATAGAAGTTAGAGGAAGACGTATACCTCGCCAAGCTCCTGGGGGAAAAAGAAAAAAACAATTGGGGGAAAAGAGGTACATTTTTATACGAAGGCCAAAAAGAACAATTTTCTCTGTCACACATATTGACACAGAAGGGGACAAGGAGACACAGGAGACGAGAAGGAGTCCTCGCTAATGAGAACGCTGGCCACCCCAGCGACTGTTTCCTAGGGGCAGGAGTTGAGTGTGGAGACGACAGCAGGTTGCGAGCGATGCTGAGGTCGACCCAAAGTCTTCCTGGGTTGTTACGAAGGCTACATGGACGGCTTGCTCATCACGCGCCGATCACCGGAGCTCGAGTCCGCCGCTCGCGGCCGCGTCCCCCTCAGTTCAAAGCGTGCTGCCGGATTGTGTGGAAGATCCAGTCCATCTTGGTGGTCCAGCCGCCGTGGTGGGCGTCGTTCATCTGCTTCATGAAGTAGTCCAACGCCTCCTGCTCGCTCTTATCCAACGCGAGCGTCTTTCGGATGTAGGCGATGTCGTCAAAGGACTGCAGCTCGGGCATACCGGAGCCCAGCATCATGGAGAACAGGTTGATGAACAGGTTGGCATGCTGCCGGATTGCCAGGTAGGCTTTGTAACACATCTCCTGGAACCTGCCGGAAGAATGGAGGCGTGAGGTGGAAGTCCCGTGGCCTAGGAGATGGCCTACACCCATTCTTGTGTATTACATTACCTATGTATTCATCCATGCATCTCTATAACCTCAATAACCACTAATCCAATTAGGCTGGTGAGCCAGGAATCAATCAGAGGAAGCTCAGGGCGTGAGCTAGGGTATATATGTTACACATTATATCGTAGTCTATGTACTGAGAGGAAATCAGCAGCCTTTTAAAAACCTCTAAGTGCTGACGGGCAGGATTCTGTCTATCGGGTTTTTATCCGTATCTAAGCAATAGGGAAGGCAGGCAGGATGCTTCTTGGAATAAGCACTGAGAATCTGTTGTTATGGGATACGGTAAGGATTTGTTCATTCCATAGTACAAGTTGCTGCAAATAAGCATAATACTGAAATCCCACAAGATCCTCATAAAGTTGAAAGGACAGGCTGTCCTGGAAAAGTACTGAAAAACCAGAACAGGAAGGAGAAAGGGACAGGGGGTGGGTACCTCTCAAACTCTCGGGTCTTGGTGCACTCCTGAGTTCCTTTGCTTATCACTATTAGAAAGTCCTGCGTCAACACGAACGGCACCCGCTCTCTCTTGTAGCCAAATTTCTTTTTCTTGTGATCCAGGAAATGGCCAAAATCTATATGGAACAGCTGGAAAGAGAGGGAACGAGGGAGAGTTACTTTGCAGTGAACGCGTGAAGGTTAAATAAACCAGTTCTTTTAATAAACCGTTTTAAAATCGGTGAATGACACGCGTCCTACCTGCCCGTCGTCCTTGACCATGATGTTACTATTGTGTCTGTCACCGATTCCCAAGATGAACGTCGCCACACAGTAACCAGCACAAGATCGCGTGAACAAATCGATGGCCAGGTCATACCTGCGTGGATTCGGCCAATGAATGTGCAGCAGTAATTGATATATTTTAATATGATACAAACATCTCAGGAGCTATGTTTCCAATATATAAAACGTTTAATGTGTCACTAACACAAAAAGAAATAAAAAATGATACAGTATGTTGCTGATACTCAGATACGTACATTGAATATCCTCACTAGTGAATTTTCGCATTAATACCGTGACTCACATTTCCCCCTTGTTCTTATCTTTGAGCCACTGGTGAAGAGTGTGACTGTTGAACTGCAGTGCCCCCTTCAGGCCGCCCTTGCACTGGATCTGCATGATGGTGTGCGAGTTTCTCACGGCCTCTATGAGACCCACGCAGTCGCCGATGGACAGGCAGCCGTAGGGCAACATTCTTCCCCGAAAGAGTGGAGAGATGAAAATAAAAGAAAATTAAGCCAAGGAAAACAAAGTGAGGAAGTGCAGTGGGCTAAAGGGCTGCAGACGTGGAGCCCTAATCCCTCAGCACGACATCCCAGGGCCGCCGAGCTGCTCGGGGAAGCTGGATGCTCTTTACAACATCATCTAAGATTCAATCCTTCAAAATGAAATCAGGTTCTCAGGATTTTAGTGCAAATTGCACTGACTGCAAAAGGCACATAGACATCTTAATTCTTTTAAAATATGAATTAGCTGGAACAAACATGGCAGCACGGTGGTAGAGTGAGTAGCCACCAGGGTTTGAATCTTCTCACCATGTTGTGTAGGATTCTTCCCACAAGTATGAAGGTCTGCAGTTAGGTTCACTACCGCCTCTAAATTTACCCATATTTCTGTGTGGACTGGGATGGACCCATGATGCCTGGTGCCTTGTAGCATCTTGGACACTCTTCAGGTCCGTCCCCGTGACCCTACACTGGATAATCGGTTAGTGATGGAGATATGAAAGGTACCTGAGATCGAGGCCTTGGTTCTGCCATATGTTCTCCATGATCCGAATGATCTGTAGGGTCAGCATGTCTTGCCGCAAATCTACGGGACAGTTGAGACATGACTAAGCGATGGAAGCAGGTTCACGTTGGTTCGTCTCAGTCTGCACGCCTGGCCGATGTCGGTGAAACGCGCCACTACGCCCATGCACCGTGAAACTCACCGTCGCCGTTCTTGAAGATGATCTCGTTGTTCTGGAAGAGGAGCTCTGACATGATGTCTGGATTTTCCCAGTTTAGCCACAGCGGTCGCTTGGCGGAAGACATTATCCTGCACTCCTCGAGTCTGGAGGAGTTCAATGAGCAACTCTGAGCATCTTGAAAATGCAACTTCGACTCTGCTCAACATCCCTTCCCATTCATACGGTGCTCTTCCTAATTTCTAAAAATTCAATGAATGAAATAACCTTTTCCCCTTCCTTTAGAAAAACACAGTTTATTTATAATTTGTAGCTTTCCATTTCAATCTATATCAGTTTATTAAAATGAATAGCTTGGAAAAATTACATCTTTCCATTGGAAAAAAATTCTCAACCAAATAAAGGTGAGAACAGCAGAAAGTGTAATAAAGACGCAGAACTGTACTTCTGTTTAAAAGTCTTATAGCAGTGATTTAAAGCATGCCAGGATGCAACTGAAACTTCTTATATGTTCCTACAGACTAATTGCACATACAACCTCTGAAGCCTGAAACATGTTTGTTTTTTATCTGAAAATCAGGTGGTCAACAAGAGCATGTCCACAGACCGGAGGTTGCCCAATTGGTGGGCGGGATTTAGTGGAGATGTGAAGTTCTGCAGGGCGTCCATGTAGTCTGGCCTCCTCATCTGCTCCACCAGGAACTTCATCTGTACCTGGGGAGGAACAGGTGTGAGAGCCCCAGTTAGAGGAGGCCGACAGGAAGGGCGCCCCCCTGCTCTGGTCTGAGGTTAGATAAATGGCAACAGTCATGCCACGTGGTGACACAGTATGGGGAAAACAGCAATGACTTCACTGAAACAATGACTTACAGTCATAAGCAAGAGGTGCAACCCCTAGTCAACTTACATATTGTCTTAGTTTTCCAAGTGAAGTAAATTCAACACCTCTGCAGGGTGTATCAATTCAATTTTAAGACCTCACAAGAAATAGCACTTGACGGTTCTTGCACATGCCACATTCTGTTAAATTACTTTCCCAATCTGTTATTTTCAGCAAAGAAACAATGACCGTGCATTAAAACTAGAAGATACGCCCTGCAGAAACTCCTTTTCAATTTGTCCACAACAGCCCACTCTGCATCACAGGTCCCCCACTAGAGCCATGGATCTCAGCCAGGCCCCAGCTCGGAGTGTGTTCACAAGACCTTCCTCCCACGGTCCACAAGCTTACAGTTCACTGGTGACTAGTCCATTCCCTATGTGTTAATGTCCTAAAATGTAGCAGCATACGGCCCAGGGCGTGTCCCTGCTTACACCCTGTGTTTCCTGGGATAGGCCAAGCATCATCCACAACCAGACAACCAGTTATTAAAAATGGACTGATTACAGATCCCAGCTGCTTCTGATTCAACCTTTCAGCAAAACTATTTTAAGTCAAGTATAATAACTCTTCCTGGAAAAAAGTTTAATCACACCATCTACAAATGAGATCATTACACTGACTTAAAACATGCGTACATTATGTTCTTAGTCACAGGGTGGCCAGCGGGACTAGTGACCGTTTGTGGCCAACAGGGAGCCCTCAAACCTCTGGGGCTCCACACAGATGCATGTGGTGGTAAACAGCAGCACCGTGGGCGGCCACTGGCGAGTTACCTTCTGCGTCTCATCTTTCTTCTCCTGCTTCAGGATGTCGGTCAGGTTGATCAGCTTCTCCATGGCCTCCACCTGCCGGCTCAGGTGCTTCAGGTACATGCCGCAGGCCCGGCAGTACGACTCCAACAGCAGCCCGAAGCGCTGGCTGACTGTCTTATTGTGCATCTCGGATCTGCGAGGCGACAGTCAGACTCTCGGATTACGCGGAACCCCGCTGTCACACGCTCCCCGTCCCGGATGCCAGTCCGGCTTCTGCAGGCAGGACGGCACTCAGCCGGGAAGGGAAGCTCCTCAATCACAACTGCAGCCTGAATTCAGTGGGTAATCTTCTTTTCATCGCAGTCCAAGAAAAGAATCAACTTACTTCAGGTGCCAAAAAAAGAAGTGTCCGATCCTCTGGTTCGTCAAAGCTTTCTTCAGCAGAAACCGCACCAAAGGATTATCGAGGTACTGCTCGTACTTCAGCACCTGACAACGAGACAACACCGAGTTTTATGAAAGAGAAAACAAAACGAAACCCTTACGGTTCCCAATTCAGTGGGAGTACGCAGGGCTTCTCAAGCACAGCCCGAAACTTACTATACCTGTACCAACTGGATGAGGTACTGAGAGAGTTTGTCGTCTGTCAGATATTTCTCAAGGCACCGAACAGCAAAGTCACGGATCATCGGGTCGGGGAAGTTGCAGTCCAGCAGCTCCATGGCCTGTTCCGGTTTTATTGCTGGCCAGTCCTTCAGAAGGCAGTACATCTTCGAAAAAAAGGGGGGGGGGATTACATGTGGCCATGTTCTGAGGACTGAGGGAGATGAAATTAAAGAGAGAGAGCATTGAACGGGCCTCTGCATACCTGCGCCACTTCATCTCTAGAGTTCCACTTCACTGCAAGGAGGATCTTGGGCAAGATTTCAGGTATATTTACACAATAGTGCCTGGAGAGGGAACAGAAAACACAGAACTGAATGTCTAATCCTCACAGGTCCTCCCTCCATCATCTCCTTCTCCCTCTTCCCACCATGAATGCGTTCTACCTGTGCCTCCACAGGAAGTCCTTCTCTTGTTCAGTGATCTCAGACAGGGGATCTCTGTTGCAGACCAGGCGGAGCTGCTCGTTGTCACTCTCGGTAAGGGCGTTGTCCCGGGCAAGGCGGTTACTCTGTGGGCCCGACAGGACGCACGGTCACACACAGCTGTGCGATGCGTCGCTGCACTATGGCGCTCGCCACTGACAGGTTCCAGGCAAGAAACACCCCATAATTCAAAGCAGGCCTTCCATCGGAAACAAAGAAGCCCTTATACGAGCCTGTTCCTAACTATTTTCATTAAAGTGCAATGTGCCGAGAATAACAAGCTTTCGGGCCCGTGAGCTTGTAACTGAAGCCATACTGATTTAGGGTGGGCTGTTTACCGGGGGGAGGGGGACAGAAAGGGATTTGCGTAGGAAGGACTTAACGTTTCGGGTGGTCAACACTAATGACAAGCCTCGCTGAGACAAGGCTTTACTTTATATTGTAAAAAGCCCTGTGCGCATTAGCTGGAAGGCCTCGGCTGACTACAGAATCAGCGATAGAAGAGCCCAGAGAGAGCTGTTGGCTTCAGCTTATCATCGATCAGAATCGAACTCATTCACCTCGCTGTATGGGACCCGAGATGCAATTAGAGGTAGGAGCTGTCAGCTGCACTGGGAGAGATAAATGGCTGAACTGCACAAAATGCTCTCCTGGGATTTCGTTTCAAGAGTCTCCAGATACACGAGCACAGCTCAAACTACGTGGCTGTTTACTGGTGAAGCCTTGTGGCTTTTTCTTTTTTTTTTGTGTGTGTGTAAAACGACATCGCAAACAAAATATTTACAAGCCCACTCAAGCAGAGTATATATTTTCACATTCCACCAGAGAGCCTGAATACCGACACAAGTGTCACCATAAAAGCAAAGGTAAAGAAATTGCAAGCTACTTTTTCTACCAAGCAGAATTCCCCACCTACTTACACCTTTGATACAGTACAGATATGCACAGAAAAAATGACATATTTCTTGAAGTAAACCTGATCAGTACCCTAGAACGGGAATTCAATTTAATCAAATATGACCGCTAATTCCATGAAGTCCAATCTTCAAAATTGTTAATATGAAACAATCCAAATCTTTCTTCCATAGGGAACCGCAAAACCGATTACATGCTTCCTTAGCAGCAGAGCAGGAACATAAGATACTCAGAGCGTAAAAAAAAAATAAAAATCCATGACTTTACCAAGCCTGCGTGGCAGTAATTAAAGCCCAGCTCTCTGGATATGGTCCAGTTTGCGTGCTCCTCAACTGTGGCCATGTCTGGGAACTTCACCGGACTGCTGAAATAATCAAACTCCAGCTCCAAGCAGGGCGTTTCCTGAAAGCAGAGGTAGCGGCAGGCCATTTAACCAGCGGAGCTTCAGCTGACAACAGGGGAAGTTCTCGCAAGGTGATGCTGACCTTGTTGGGGTTGGAACCGGTCACCCCGATGGGGTTCAGCAGGTCCTCTAGTCCATGGGGCACGGGCCACAGGTTGAGTGCCATTTTCCCCGAGACGAGGTTGTGGGTGTAGTCAAAAAGGTTAACGTTGCCCCAGGCCAGCGGACAGTGTTCCTGACAAAAATTCACACCAAAGGCGAGCTCAATTTACAGCTGAGGCTGCCTGCTGCTCCACCAATTGATTAATTTTACATTTTAAGGTGTTGTTTTTAGAGCCCCACGGAGTCCAGTGTCTTCACTACATTAGCATAAGAGATTCACTGAGCAAAGCCAGACACAACAGGACCCATGAAAGCTTTCCTTATTGAACTTGAAAAAAATAAAAGCTTCGAAAATTATTTTTAAACTGAATTACAAAACAGCATTCCCAACCATGTCTTTAATTGTGTTTTTATACCAAAAAAAAAAGTCTCACTCCTAAATTCTATTTCCAAGGTCACCTCGGAGTCAGCAGAAATACACTTGGATGGTTACACGCCCGTGACCACAACACAGAACCCGGGCCAAAAGAGGCCCTTGCCCACGCTACTGGCTCAGAGATCCCGCTGCGGGTTATCGCCGTGTGTTATCCGCGCGCAGATGGGGGGGCTTTGGAAAACAGGCAGGTGGTGAAGAACGGACTCCGAGCTGCCCCTGCGCTGCCCGCGGGACCCTGGCGGTCAGCGAAAGCCTCACCTCTTTCGCTCCCTTCCGGCCTTTCACAGAGCAGATAGACAGACAGAGGCGGGCCGCCCGGGGAATGTCACAGATGTAAATGTCATAGTTGAGCCACTCGTTCCACCTGCAAAGGAACACGGCCGCGTCACGCCCCGGCTTTCCTAAGAATGTGACAGGCCCGTCTTGCGCTCGGCGGGATCGCGGCGAGAAATGCTTCTGCACCATTGCGGATGGCTGCACACAGATAGCATGGCCTTCCTGCCTATATCTGCTGCCAGCACCTTGTAATCGCCTCTCTGTTAGAATTACGCCTCAGGACGCCTATGCAAAATGCGCATATACATTAACAATGCACAGACACATTCAGAAATGGAACTTACTGCAAAACAGCACTCATTTCTCTTCATAATATTTAAAGCCGAAGAAATTAAGATAGCAAGCAAACAGGGAGAGGACTGTCACCGTCCGTCGCTTCCAGCAGCATAGAAATCTATTTTTCATCTAAGCTAGAGCTTTCATAACACAGTACCTGGGATTGGAGCACGGTACTCGCTGAGTATTCACGTTGTCGCACAGCTGCTCCCCTCCATGGTATATGCCTGTCCGAACATAGATCTAGAGCAAAACAGAAAACACCCTCTGAAAAATCTCCATCTTCTAAAAATCTACACCATCATTTATGGTGGAAATTCGCTACTAGTACTTGTAATTTTACTACTTGTATTAGCACAAGGCGTCTTTGGGCAAGGGGACTGAGAGTAGGGTACCTTGTCGATGTCCCGGATGTTCACGTTGACGTATGTGGCACATAGCACCCTTATCCTCAAAGTGCTGTTGATGGTCCACAGGCACTTGGCGGAGGCCTCGCCGTTCATGTAGCCCGTGGCGGTAGAGATGCGGCGGGCGTAGGACGGCATGGTGAAGGTGTCCATGGGCAGCTGAGAGTACAGGCTCTCCTTGGCCATCAGCATCAGGTTCGGCATTCGCCCCAACATGATGCAGCTCCTGATATACTGAAGGGCCACATGACAGATTCACTAATAAGTTTCTATGGCCGCCATGTGCCAGACCGTGAGTACCAGAGGCTTCATGAGGTTCACTACAGTCATGCTAAGGACATACAGTACGAGGTCTCAAATCCAGCAACATCAGGACCAACAGACTGCCGGATAGTTAAGTTTGCCGGATCGTTGCATGTTACTCTCGAGAAGGAATTAGAATCAGAAGACTTATCATCCCAAAGGAAATTGTTAGACTGCACATTTCACAACCATGAAACTAGACAAAAGTAGACAGTACACAGAACTACATACAACATTCTCAGTATAAGAATAAATAAGGATGACATAGAGATGATAAGTAAGGGGTTGGGTGATTATGGTAATAATTATGCAAGAAAATTGCTGTGCAAAGTCCCCCGGTATGAAAATGAATTGTAACACATTTCCTACACTTTTTTAATACTGATATTTTAGAATTGTGTTGGTAACTTGAATGCTGGACACAAACATTTTTATTGCATTATCAAGATTGCTGAAAAGGCCATATCTAGGCTGCTTGCTTCAGGAAACCCTATTTCTCTGCACTTCATACCACTGACTAACCACAGTGAACAGCACTGCAAACTGGCCTAGCTTTCCTCTACAACTGACCCGCAGTGTCCTTATGCATATCACATTTGCCCTTAAGTGATACCAAATACTGGCAGTCTTCCCTAAACCTAGGAGCTGTACACATGTAGCACAGTGCATTCCTGCCACGGTGCTTGTTCTTAAATACAGGTGAAACTGAGCTTCAGTCTAGCCATCATGTCTGAAGGGCCGGAGGTGATTGCAACCTTCACCGGTCTCACAAGGCTGCATTAGGAGAGGGATTACCGGCCAACCGCCACAATGGCAGCACTGCCTTGTTTAATTATGAATAAACCCCTTCAGAACACGTAAGCGAGCTCTGTGGAGTGGTTTGTCAACGGCAATGGGAACACTAGCTCCCGGAGGCATGTGGACAAGCGTTTAATGATGGCATGGCTCAATAACACACATGTTGTTGGGGAAGAGGACCTGGTGGTTTTGTTACAGACACATGCACATTCACGAGCTGAAAAGCACCCCTTACGGGACGTACCTTGTACTGGCTGAGAGGGTATTTCTCCAGGAGGTATTCGTCGCAACCACAGACTTTGAGGATATATTTCCCCTGGTACTCCTGCACGCACATCTTAAGCTGCTCAGGTGATAGCAACATGCTCCTAGTCTTCTTACGGATGGCTTCGGCTATCACGTGCTCAGGGACGCAATCGTGGTTAATTTTAAGCGTGTACTTTTGTTTGTCGTTGTTGGGTGACACTATGACCCAGATCACCACAATTATCTGACCTGAAAAATTAATCACAGCAATGTGTTAAAACAGATGGCAGTTAGCACACCAGGGATATTTCTGTTTTTCTGAATGTCCTGCAAAAGCATCATTATTTCGAGGGACGTGTAGCTGGGTGTAGCTGGTCGACCAACCAACCTTTGTCAAGTTTGTTGTATATGTGCTTTGGAAGTTCTGGCGACGATTCTACATTGGGAGGGTAAACATATAATGCCCGACTGTGGGGTCCATTGGCATCCCTGAGGTCTACGGATTCTTTACAGACATTCAGGATGTTCCTTCTGAAGTCCTGTACCTCGGGGTCCTTCACCAGATCAAACTCACAGATGGGCATGCCGATGGCAAAACCTACGAGAATGAAGACATTCTTCAGGAACAGTATGAAACTGCAATGCTAATACATACATCAAAACAAAGATCATGAATGTCCAGGGAAAAAAGGAAATGTCTTAAAGCCCATGGTGCAAGGGACTGCGGCGCTGCTCATAACAGTGCATCCCATAAACCAAAAAAAGAAATGAGAAGTGAAGCTTACCAATTTCTCTGTTCAGAATTTTCTCTTCCCTATTACCTACTGGTTCGATGACTTTTAAGAATGGCTGGAAAAGTCTAAGGTCGCACAGTCTCCGAGTCTCATCATAAAACTCTTCTCGTTCAGCTTCTTGGGTAACGCTAACAAAGATATAGGAGGTCTCTTCTTGCAGGAGCTGATGGAGAGGGTACTTCCTCGCTTCTTTGAAGAGTTCATGTTTAATTGTAATGAGAGTGGCCTCACGGAGGCACTCCAGTGTCAATATCATGCCATTTGGTAGAAGACAGTCCACCAAAATCCTCGGGGGCATCAAATGTATACCCCATAGTTCTCCCGAAGATGGCCTTGGCGGCATCCTTCCCACCTAGTCAAAAGGCTGCCAGTTTAGCTGAAACACCTCCCCTGGGGAAACACAAAGCAACACTAGCTCCAAGGCACAAAAAATAAATGTGCACAAATATATCCTCGCTGAAGAAAAACTATCCATGCATCTTCACAAAGACCAACAACAAACCCAAGGTCAGGATACGAAGAAAGTTTCACAAAAGCTCCGAGTCATGCTCCTTCACTGTTATTCGATTAAAAATGTGGAAAAACATTGATGACCACACAACTCTCCGGCTGAAATGACCTCATGCGTATTACTGTTAATTCCCCAAGAGCGGATACAAGACGTATTCAGTTCATGAGTCACACCTCTTCAAGCTGTCCCCAACAGAAGCAAGATAAGCAACAGAAGGATTGTTAGATATATTCCCTTCTAGCAATATGGTTGTCACCCAAAGACAGAGCCCTCCTCAGATTGTCTTCTTCCATGTCAACAGCGGAGGTGAATATGTACACAACACGATTACTGATATTGTGTAAACAACAAGCTGTTAGATGACCCATTCTGTACCACTTTAAATGACCCCCAGTGACTAACATTTCTCCTTGACAGTGAATGAAGATCATACTTGACAAGGTTAAACATTACAATTAAATTTGGTATGTTCCTGAATGGCTTACCAAAATATCGGAAACAGAATGTTGTTTTTATAAAATGTATAATGTAAAGTTGGCAGCTGTCAACTGAGTACTACAAAAAAATGAAATTACTTATTTTAAAATGCCCTAATACTGAGACCGACGATTAATGGTCTCTTGTTATTCAGAAAGGGAGAAAATTCTCCTCTTTTTATCAGATAAGCAGCACGATTTATCGCTTGTAACAGAAAATTTTAATTTCAATAATTTCCGTGATTACAAACGGGAGCGACGGTTCGGTGCGACGTTTATCGATTTTAACATTCAGAATATTTAGTATTCAAAATGGGGCACGGGACTCGGTATCGGCTAGTAAACAGGTCCTGCTCACACACCAGCCTAACCAGCGCTTAGTTACAAAGACACATTTCACCTGTTAAACGATCAGCCGGTTTAATCACCACGTTATAAATCTAGACACGAGTCAGATCGTTAACTAGCTAGTTAGCAGCCGGCGATGGGTACAGCGCGATCCGGAGCCCCGCTCGCCACCCCCAGAACCAATTTCCTAATAATAATAAATTAAAATAAAAAGTGTTATTGGTAGTAGCGCCCAGTACTCGGTGTTACCGGGTTCGGACCGCTGCTGACGCGGTACCGCACCAGGTTTAAGTCATTCCGAACTATAATATCGGTAATTTAACAGATAACATTAAGATTAAAATTAGTATCGGCGTTTAATTCCTTTTATAAAATTCGTTATATATATATATGTATATATATGTACTCGGAAAGGCAAAGCGGGGCACTTTCGCCGCGTAATTGCGTGGAAAGCGAGCCGCTCCGCAGCCGCCCAGCCGCCCCCGGTCCCCCCGGTTCCCACGCTTCCTCCGCCCGGATCAGCGCCCGGGATTCCGGCCTTTCTGCCGGCAGCTTCGCTTTCCCCCGCTTATGACGGCCTTGGCCGTGGCTAGCGAGAACCAGGAGCCCGTAACCCCGGAGAGGCTTCCCATCCCACCGGCGCCGCTCGCCGCTATCCCGCGTCGCCACTCACCCCGCCGCCGCCGCCTTTCCCCTCCCTTTTCCGGGCTTTCCCAATGTTTCCAGCCCGAGGCTCAGGCCTATCCCCGGCCCGACAGCCGCAGCCTCTCCATGATAAGCGCCGCTCCGCTCCGCGGGGAGACGGCAGGAGAATGCGGGCGTGTGACAGCCGCCGCCGCTGGTGTGGAGGCGCGGTGCGGTGCTGGGAAGGAGCGCCGTCGGCACCCGGGCAGCTAGGAGCGAAGCGGCGCTGTCCCACGGCGCGCTGGGCTGCGGGCGGCTAGCTGGCTAGCAGGCATGCTACACGCCCTCCCACGGTTTGTTTGGGAAGCGTTAGCCTGCTAGCCGCAGGAGCGGGGCGCCCGGGAGAGCCGCCGCGGCCGCCCCCAGCCCCGCCGGAGAGGGGGGGGGACTGAATGGCAGAAAAAAGAAGCGGTTAGTCTTATTGGATATCAGAATACAGCTTATGTTAGCAGGGGCGACTGGGAGCACGCCTGGGAATGCGCCAGTGTTTTGTAAGAAAATACAGGAGTGAGCATATTCGTATTATTTTCCAAGCAAGCCGTGGCGATAACTGCATTCCTTTTCAGCAGATAACGCCGACGTCGCTTCGGAGGATCACTTTGTATTAACAGCAAATACTTGCATGCGATCACTGTATGCAGGGTAATACTGTAATCCTGCGAATGCAGCATACCTGCATGCGATCACTGTATGCAGGGTAATGCTGTACAATACTGTAACCCTGCGAATGCAGCGATCCCACCGGCTTTGCTGGTGCGCGGTTCTTTCAACGAACCACAACTCCGGAGTCATCCACATTTAATAATGACACAAGACGATTAAACAAAATTGACTTAATCGATCTTTTAAAAAAGGCGTACTGACCCACCAACCTGTCTGTTGTCAACGGTGTTCCCCTCCTCAATGACCCAAGCAGATCAGCCTAACAGAACCGAAACTCAAGGTACATGCTTGGAAAACTGTCACATGACCCGTCGTCATGTGACATGATGTCAGGCGCGCATGCGCAGTTTCTGCCGGTGGGTGGCGTGGTGGCAGGAGAGAGCGGATAGGGGATGTGGGGGGGACGTCTGCGGTCCCCCAGAATAAGCTGGGCTCAGTCTCTAGCGTGTCCTGCTAGGAAGATGAGGCATTTAATCACTTGTTATCAGTGAAGTATTCTAACTGCCTGGACGTTTTTGGAACAGCTTCCGTATCTGTGAGGTTTAGTAGCGCGCATCCTTTCGTCCTCCTTCGGCTTAAACAGCAGATGTCGCCCGATGCACCAACCCTAATCACAACATGGTAACCTTAACCCCTACCCGGCCCTAACCTTAACCATAAGTAACCAAACAAAATACCAGACTTTTGGCATTGCTTAGTTTTTTGATTGCATTCGTAGATTTTTAGCAAATTTAAAGAGTTTATCCTTGTGGGGACCAAAATATCAATACAGCGTCATAATAACAGGTTTATAGCACATCGTGGGTTCATTTGGTCCCCACAATGTCATATATACGTGACCACACGTAGGGGGAGCCCGGGAGAGAACAGTCAAACGGTCCTGGAGATGCGAGGCATCAGTGCATTACAAATCCTCATTTCAAGTTTCGTTTCCAAGTTAGAAACGGGCGTCGTGGTATCATCCCATTACTGTCCACAAGGTGGAGCCCGTGAACATGCTTTCGTTTAACATCACCACTTGGTCACAATGCACAAACCAAGGTACCTTCAGGATACACAGCGCTCACATAAGTATGCTCTAAGAAATCCTTAGGGATACAATATCACTTAAACCACATGTATTTGGTAAGAAACTGGAATATATGTATGCACAGGAAGAACATGCAGACTCATATACAAAGAGCTGGATGGGGTTGGCTCAGGAGGCCAGTCTGAAACCCTCAACAAGTAGAGAATATGGACATAACTTTGTATAAATCAGATCACCGCTGTCCTGCATAAGTAGGTTTTTGGAGATCTAACATCCATCCATTTCCATACTGACTTTTTCTATGCAGGGCAGGGGTCCAAAGTGAATCCCAGAAGCTATCCCCGAACTGCATGGCAGGGAATAACCCAAGATGGGGTGCCAACCTGTTGCAGGGCAAACCATCTAACAATGTATCTTACATATTCTATTTAGATATGTCACAAATATAACACTGTGTAAAGAAGTAATTTTGATGACAACAGTACTTTAAACACTTAGCCAGATGCTAACTAAGAGCAGACAGAAGAGGGTTGTTGCATTAATTAAACTTTTGTGGGTAAAATAACAATCATCTGATGATGCCAATTCATTCAGTATCACTCCCCTTTCTTTCAGAAAAGCTTTGCTCTATGCAGCTAAACACAAAGAGGTGGAAAATGCATCAGCAACAGAAGCAGCAATTATTGCTTATGAAGCTGAACACCCCCCTCTATGAAAGATTGTAACCAGTGAGGCCTGATATACATATACAATATTTGATATGCAAAGCAGTGCCACAAAATGACATGTTTACCTGTCAGAATTAATGTTAGAACTCTTTGATTTTAGACTTCTCCTCTCGAGGGGCCGTGTTTACATGATTCAATATATCCTGCTTGGGAATCTAAATTAAAGCATTAGCGAATGTTCGTTATGGCCATTTGTATTTTTACAATGAGACACTGCACTGCCATCTCTGTTTATGTGAGGCAAATACAATAGCAGGCCTTGATGGATGGCCTCATACAAGACAGTCGTCGTACTGAAAAGAGCTATTCCCGTCGTGGTAGGCTCTGGATCGCTGGATAAGGCTTTACTGGCAACTGGTGTGTGTACAGATGGGTCATTATTCAACATGGTATCTTCTTGTGTTATTGGTGGTATTTTGTTTTTATTTTGATTCTGGTGGCTTCACATCTCCAAGCTTGTGGGTATGATTGTGTATGTGTGGAGTTTGCAGTTTCTCCATGTTGTTTTGGTTTTCATCAGATGCTTCATCAGGTACTCCATCAGGTACTCCATCAGATACTCTATTAGGAACTCCATCAGATACTCTATTAGGAACTCCGTCAGGTGCTCAATCAGGTTCTACATTAGGTACTCCATCAGATAATCCATTAGGCACTCCATCAGGTGCTCAGTTAGGTACTCCGTCAGGTGCTCAATCAGGTACTCCATCAGATACTCCATTAGGAACTCCGTCAGGTGCTCAATCTGGTACTCCATCAGATAATCCATTAGGTACTCCATCAGGTGCTCCATCACGTACTCCATTAGGTACTCTATTAGGTACTCCATTAGGTACTCTATTAGGTACTCCATTAGGTACTCAAATTTCCTCCTGCAGTCCAAAGAGAAGAAATCATGTAAACTGGTGTTTGTAAATTTACATTAGTATATGTGTGTGTGAGTGCCTTGCACTGGACTGGCATTCTATCCAGGGACGCCTTGTACCCTGGGTTTGGATAAGCTCCACCTTCATCATGACCCTGTGCTGGGTTAAGGGAAATAGGTGTATGCTTTTGAGCAGGCCCAAGTGAGATTCCTCAGACCTGAGTGTTTCACTGTAAGTAGCCTCACAGGCTCTAATAATTGAGGGATAGCCAACATGGATTTAGGAGGGATAGATCTTGTTTAACCAATCTACTGGAGTTCTTTGAGAACGCCACAAGAGAAATTGATCACAAAAAGGCCTACGATGTGATCTACTTAGATTTCCATTAGGACTTTGATGTTGTCCACCACAAACTGCTCCTGCTTAGGCTCAAAGCCACAGGGATTCTAGGAACTGTAGCAACCTGGATTGAAAATTGGTTAACAGACAGGAAGCAGCGAGCAGTTATAAGAGGCACAATGTCACAGTGGGCCTGCGTTCATAGTGGGGTACCACAGGGTTCAATTTTAGAAACACTATTGTTCCTAATTTACATAAATGATATAGACATTAATATATACAGCAAACTGGTGAAATTTGCAGATGACACC
>JAODKN010000044.1:9772661-9785334 GCA_026774425.1 Petrocephalus zakoni
CCCCCCCCCCCCCCCCCCCCCCCCCCCCCCCCCCCCCCCCCCCCCCCCCCCCCCCCCCCCCCCCCCCCCCCTCAGCATTGACCATGGAGCTAACTTGGATTATGTGTGTGTGTGTATGGGGGGCTGTTACACAGAACAAAGTTTTCTCTTGCAGGGCTAGGTCAGTGATATCCATGTAATGGTGTAAGCTTTGGGTTTGGAAGTAGAATTTTTCTATTTTGACCAGCAGGGGGCCCCATGCCACCACATTTGACTTTTGTCAATGGTCTCGGGATGGGTTATGGTCATTTTCAGAGAGACTCCGGCCTGTTATTAAAGAAGCTGTGATGTCACTCCTCCCTCACATCTGTGTTCTCCTGACCTCACCAGTGTTGCTTTGGCTCATTACTCATCCATATGGCACGACTCCGCATCGCACTGCTGTTATCGATTGAAGCTGTTTTTTTCAAGTCAAGACCTCAGACTTCCTACAAAAGATAATTTATTTGTTTGTTTGTATTTATTTTTATTCATTTGGGTTATACTTTGTTTTGAGCATTTTTTGTTCATCAAAATAATTATTATTTGTACATTCCTTATTTTCCTGCCTGGAGGCATGTCTGGTTTTGACCAAAATTCTCTCTTCGAATTCCGTACATGCCTGATGGTTTTCATAATAATAATAATAATAATCATTTTCTTAATTGCGATAATTATTTTTCTTCTTGAACAAATGCTTGGATTTCTGTAAAACTCTCCTCCCACCACATTGCTGTTTTCTTAAAGAGAACAGCACTTCAGGGCCCGATAACAGTGCATCTGGACTTGCTGCTCTGTGGTAGATAAGCACTCAAGAGGAAGTGTCTGGCTGGGGGTGGCCTCTGGCCAGGACTAGGTCTCTCTCTCCCCTAAGAAAGAGGGGAGGTGTTCATCTATCAACAGGCCCGTTCAGCCGGGTGCTCGTCTTGGGCTCTGCCATTATCCCCCTTGATTAGCAGTGACCCCTATCTCAATTGCTTTCATACCTCTACCTTCATAAATTGTCGTGGGGGTTCAGACATTATGGGTGACCCGGTGTTTAAAAGCCCTCTGGGTATAAAGACTCGGAATTCTGAGCTACATTTGCACACTCCACTCTTGATGTTGAGCCAGACACATTAGCAAAAATGAATATTCAGTTCTGTATTCCTGTACATGTCGAAACCACATGGACCGAATTTAGTCAGCAGCGAATATTTGTCTGATACATTTTCAAGACATTTCGAAAGGATCAGTTCATTTGTGTGTTTTTTTTTATTTCCAAAGAGCCAGATCTAAACAAAATATAGTTTAGACTAAGCAGCAAACTTACATTCTAATGATTTAGAGCTTGCTGAACATTTAAATGATGAACTGGGGATGTAGAATCTTGTAGATGCACTGCCATATTCTCTTGTTCACCTTCTCTCCACATGGCCGTTCCATCAGGCTCTGATATAGACGACTATATATCTGTCTCCCAGGGGATTTAAGGTGAGAGAGTCCCAGCAGTCCTTCATGCAAATAACTACATTTGTAAAAATAATAGCAAATACATTTACACTAAATTATTATTACATGTTGATATGACTAACACAAACATAATTTTGAAATATAACTTTACAATATACATTATAATTTTATTGAATTAGTATGCTTAAATAGCATTTTCATCTGACCAGAAGGGGGTACATTTGCACTCCCGGTAAAATCACTTGTGTGCTCTGAGATAGTTTGGCTCTTGCATAATCAGGTAAATTACTCTTTGTTTTGGAGTGCAGAAGCGTCCGAGACAGATCAGGTAATAAGTGGTGTGCCTCATGGTTCAGTCTTTGCACTCCTCCTCCATACTGTCTCTCTAACGCCGGTCATCCTGTCACATGGCTGCTACTATGTTGATGACATCCAGCTCTCCCCGATGGCCCTGCTTTGGTCCCCACGTGCCTCGCCAACATTACAGGGAGAATGACTGTCACTGCTGGCTGAGTTTCTTGGCTCCCCAGGCAGGCCTACCATTTACCTTGTACCTTCAGGGTACAGCTGTGATCATAAATGTTGTCTCCGTTAAGGGTGTTTGTCAATACTGGATGCATTGCTCTTGCTCCAATGATAGCCTTACTGATCATTCACTGGAAGTTCAGCCGAGTCTCGATTTTGCCCAATTGGCCCCCGGAAGCTGTATGCTCGCGATGTAATTTGCCTTGCTTGTACATCACTTACGACAACAGTCTGCTGAATAAATAAATGTTAATGTAATGCTGGTGTAAGAAAAATTCTGTTTATAACTTTTAAATTCTGTTTCATCGTTGATGTCGAAATTATCTGCCAGAGCAGACAATAAAACAAACTCTTATGCATACTTAACACTTGTTAATGACAAATTAGCATACCACTAAATGATGTTCACCGCTCTGATGGATGCCGCACGTCCAGTAACCCTGTAGGCATCCAACGTGCCCTGGGGCGTCTTTTGGCACAGTTCATAGACTGCATTGTTACCTCTGATGGCCCGAGGAGAGGCAGTAGGGAAAAGCACGGGGCGGAGATGAAACATCTGTTATCTGCAAGTCCTAATGCACACAGCTGCTCAAGTGCACTGCACAATATGACCGAGGGGCTCACAAGAAGATCGGGTTTCTTGTTGCCTTTGGCAGTTCAGTGGTATAATTCTTGCCTGCCACCTGGGTTTGATTCTCAGCCAATAACTGTGTGGGGGCAGACTGCGGCTCTCTGCCTGAATATGAGTGTATGTTTTTAAAAGAAGAGCAAGTTGGGATGTGCAAAAACACATTCCAACGAACTTGTTCTCCTACTTGGCAAATAGGTTTCGCCACACAAATCATTATGCGGAGTGTGTGCATCTGATACTGTACTTCTCCCTGGATAATTTAGATTTGTTTAGATTTTCCTAGGACAACATGCTAGGCAAAAGCCTCAGACTGGTTAAATTTTGCCTGCATTTTTAAATAAACTGAAGTAATGGACGGAGAAAACATATACAAAAGTAATAACACTATATAATAATAAAATGGCATTTTGTTGATGTAATTGACACCTGACACACTCGTTGCAGTCTTAGTGTATTTAATTGTACCCATCCATAACTGACATATTAAATGTTATTCATATATTGAAATTGTATCAGAGTAGTTATTTATTGTATGTATATAACTGTATTTACTGTATGATTGTCGTGTTGTTGTTAAACTTTGTATTTGTGCCCAGATTGCAGAAAATGTCCGCCAGGGACAAGTATTTATACAGTATAGTAATTACCATTACCATTACCATTACAATATAGCTACCAACATGTTCCCCTTTATACTTTGGCACCATTTTGCTATTATCAGAGAACCACGTATGTCCACTTTTTGGACACATTTTTATTATAGATGAAATACGCTGATTCTCGTCTACTGATAGCGATCGACATTTAATATATTATATATCAATAATACTTTACTGAAATTCTCTTTTTTCCTACCCCATCTTGTTGTCTAAGACATATGTAGGTGAGCGCAAGCTTGGCAGTGAAGGGCACCCACCCACAGCAGTGCCTGTGAAGCCAGGGAGTTAAGGGCCTTGCTGAAGGGCCCACGGACCAGGGACTATTCTGCCAAAGCCAGACTCGAACCTGCGAGCCTGTTGAGCCCCTTGTACTCAGGATGATCTATATGGATGACTTTATATCGCTTATTGTAATACTGATAGCTAGATAGCTAGCTGACGTCATTGTTTATTGTGAATATAAAGCAAGAGTAGTTTGCATCTTGCCGTATTTGCCTCGCTGACAATAATCAATGTAAGTCCATTTAAAACACGTTCACTGACAGCTGTGTAAAGATTGGTTTCTATTTGTGGTGCTACGGGTGTCTTAATACAGTGCTTTGGGTTTATTTTGTACAGCAGTTTTTTTGAGAAAATGGCTTTTCTGTCATGCTCCTGAAACAATCGATTTTAGGAGATAACTGTAATACTCCTCATCATCACAAGCTGTGCTTCTACTTCTGGTCTTCCTGCCATGAAACCCTGCTTTGTTCTTCCATTTCTCCATGCCATGGTGTCTGAAGAACACCCCAGAGAGCATCGACATCACTCTGGCCTTGCCACAGAATCGCGGCGTCCAGAAGAGCCGCATTTTCCGATGATTATTAAGCTGTGAGGGGTCATGAAATATCACCCGTCTGTTCTTAGGCTTATGAATCCTCAGTGTCCTCCACACCACCACACATCAGTGTCCTAAATGCTTGCTGAAGCTTGGTGCTCCTTTTGAAGTGTTTGACAGCACAGTGTGAAATGCTCTTCTTCCAAAACTTAGCATAAGTTATCAAGCCACATAGTGAGAGCTGATCCCTACTCAGTCGGACAGACCCTCAGATCTTCGAGTAAAGCAATTCACCCGCTTGACCCAACTGTGATAGATTTGCGTGACTGTTCACCCAGTTCTGTAGACCATTGTCTACTCATGGTATCCCATGAATCGCCGGACTTGTGCTTGATATGAGTGACGATCGGAATTAGCTGACATAGCGATGCGGCTGCTGGACGCTGAGTGAGACCCTCCAGGCCATCCATGCAGATGATCGCTCAATCACAGGAGAAGAAGGTAACAGATTTAAGCAGCAGGCGGAGTTTCCTTTGCAAGCTTTGAGGTGACAGGTGCTGATGGTCCTCCCCACCACTAGAGGCTGCCCTCATCTCTTGTCCCTGCTGATATTGTCACACAGCGAAGACAGGTACTGCGTGAGCTTAACCATGAGCAAGATGATGAGGCCTATGGCCAGCACGCAGGAGGGCCAGATGAGCGACTGCAGTACTTTGGCGTCTCCGTGCTGCCGCGTGAGCAAGACGCCCTCCTCCTGCACGCTGGGGTCGTGAAAGCAGAGCAGCTGCTGATGGACCTTAAGGTGCTGCGTGATGTTCGCGATGGCCACCCGCGTGGTCGTCTGGTCCCTGCCACACTTCGGGACGTAGAAACACTGGAGGTGGGGGCGAGTGGCAGAGCACAGGAGTTCATATTCGTCTTTGTTTAAGGATGTCGGACGTGCCTCTTCCTCGTATCATTACCATAATAATCTCTGTAATTATCCAAACTGATTAAAGTATTGTTGTTGACTGTTATTAATTCCAAACATGCAGTTTTTAGTAATAATATTCAGTATTTTTCCTTCACAACTGACTTATAATTCATATTTATAATTGAAATAATTAAGATTCATGTACTCACTTAATGTACTGATAATGATTACTTAATGTAATCATGCAGAGTTTCCCGCTGTGCATGTTGATTGTGTATTTTTGCAAAGGACTGATTTGAAGGAGATTCTGTCATTATAATATTCTTTTCTTTTTACAGTAAAGCTGCAGGTTAATACATTTCTGTAGGAAATGGACGGTTACTGATATAGAGTCGGTAAGCTAAATGCAAACGCAGCAGTCTGAGTACTAGGTGAAGTTTTCCGTTCACCTGTGAGCTCCTCTCCTGCGAATCCTCGTTTCGGGACAGCCGGGCGATCCTCCCGGAGACGTTCAGCCTGACGAACACCTGCAGGCAGGGGTACCGGGCGATGCCCCTGCAGTCAGTCCCACAGCTATAGCTGCAGTTCATCTCAGCGATTACTGTGGAGTTGATAACGGTGCAGATGGACTCCTCTGTCCACACGCTTCGATGGGGGGGGGCAAGGTGAGAGATAAGAAAGAAAGAAGCTGAATATGCAGCATATGGTGATCATTCTTACAGGATGGAGTCCTTCTTGCCCAAAATGCCCCCCCCAGAATGAGACCTGGAGGAGAAACCTATATAGTACAGATGCAGATTTGACCGTTCCAAGGCTATGGGATCACTTTTCCCTCTCAATATTGTCCACAACCAATGGGAGGTGATCTACACCTCTCAAAAGTCCCGCCCACAAATGTCCTCAAGTAAAATGTGGATGTATCTTAAAGTTATAATTCGGGTGGAACATGAGATATGCTGCCCATGAGACTGACTGCCTAATCTCATCGTTCACTCCGTAGAATTAATGAAATCAGCATGAATATTCCTTGACCAAACTGTATTAAACATGCATTACACACGGCTCGGTTGGTGGTCACTAATTTAAAAGTCACACGTAATCACAAGTAAACTGCGTAAAGTACTCTGAAACTAAATGCTAGAGAAACAGATTTTGGTTTTCTCTTGCTTTAAAGCCCCACTAAGTGCAATATCCAACTTTAATGCTGCACTCTCTGATTTTAATAATATCTGTATTAAGTCCTCAGTGTTATATCTAGTGTCATTATTGAAAATGGCTGTTTGTGGGACGGGACAAATATCAAAGTGATATCCTGGCACACACTAACAACCGTCTTCTCATGACACAATAAACAGTGACATATCCAGACCAGGATTTGCACTTGGCTTTGTTTTGGGAGACCATATGTGTGTGCTAAGTGTTACATTACTGTAATCAATTCTATTCGCAATTGAACTGATGAAATTTTTGAACAGGGTAAATTCTGTTATTGCTTCTTCATTTATGAAACAAAACTGCAGGCAAACACATTTATGCAGGAAAGGGTGGGTTACGAGAGATTAGGAGTCAGTTTCCGGCCTGCAGGGCGGCGATTGCTTTCAGGGTGAGAGCCCCCCCTTCAGGAAGTACTCTGCCACATTGTGTCATTATGTAGCCTTTTCATGTGAGCTCACAGTAACAGTAGAGGCTGGTCTACTGTGTATTGTGGGACTGGGTTCTGGATATTCTGGATTTTCATGGATATCATATATCGCAAATATTTCATGTAGCCTTTGTATATATATAATATGACCATATTATCTCTTATATGTATCCTAAATTTATATATATATATACATATATATATATATATATAATATTTATCCTCTTTTATCCCATTTATTTTTAACCCATATGAGATTCCTTTTCAATTAAAAAGCATTTTTTTTTTTTAGCATTTTTTTAGCATTTTTACCATCGAATCAGTATTACATGCATAAAATCCAGGGAAAAAATCACAAAGTCTGTGCGTGGCTCTTGCTTGTGCTTGTGTATGTCA
This sequence comes from Petrocephalus zakoni, assembly GCA_026774425.1. Taxonomy (NCBI): domain Eukaryota; kingdom Metazoa; phylum Chordata; class Actinopteri; order Osteoglossiformes; family Mormyridae; genus Petrocephalus; species Petrocephalus zakoni. Next base: position 9,779,715 of record JAODKN010000044.1, read on the forward strand.
AAGGTCAGAGGTCAGCGAGGAGCATTCAGGCAGTACCTGTCTAAGTACGAACGCACCACTGTGACCCCGAGGATGAAGTACATCATGGCCGAGCAGAGCACCATTGTGAGGCCCAGCAGGACGGCCCTGTCTTCTCCAGCCTTGGATGCCGTCACTGTCTTCCTCTTGTCCTTAAACTCATGCTGACGGATTTTCTGGTAGATTTTCCTGATGCACGAAACAAAAGTAAATGCACGAAATTCGATTAAATGGCCTGCCATTGGATTAGCCATGACCGCGATTCGTTTGACTCCAGAACTTCCGGAAGTTTCACAGAGGAATCTGCCTTTTATCCCACGGCTTCGCCTCCGCCTTACCCCCTTCCGAACTTCCGAACTTCCGGCATTTCCCTTCGGGATTACAGAAGCATCCATCTATCTATATATCTGGCATTTCTGCTAACTGAAAGGTAATTTAAAAACCCGTGAAGCCCATAATGTAGCATGTAATGTTTTCCAAATTCCCCATTTGGTGCAAAGATTTCTCTTAAAAGATTCAATCTTTCAGTATAACTCTCAAACACAATTAGTTATTGTGAAATAGCGCATTTATGTAGAAATATGACATTTGGCTCCTATTAAACGTGTATAAATTCTGCAAAAAAATGATGTAATGTTTCTTTTGCTGAGTTACATATGTGTGAGTTTTGGTTCTGTAGTAATGGATTTTGTAAATGTCATTGGTTCAAAATCTGTTTCATTATCTGTATACATTGTTTATTTATAAAATTTTTTACCAAAGATTGTGGCTTTTCATTTGCGTGAGGCAAGTCAATCTATCGGTGTAAATTATGGAATCATGGAGGAATGGGGGGTTGTAACCTTGTTACCACCCCCCACCCAATAATCAAAACAGGCCAATGCATGCCCCTGGGCCCCCTAAAACAGTGGAAAGCTTAACCCCTCCAGCATTCAACCCAAACTAATGCCCTTATGTCAATCAATCTCTTTACTACTACAACTACACAATTGAATTTTCTAACAGAATGTATTATCCACCCATCCATCACTTTCCTATAACTGCTCGAGCTATAGATCCCTTTCAAATAAGCATAAGGAGCATAAAGCAAGAGAACATTGTGGTTAGGATACCAGTCCATCACTGTGATATTGCATTCCATTCAAAAGAACAGTTGTTAGTAAATTAGGAAAAATCTGGCCAACATGTAAGCAATCAGTAATAACTAATTCACACTAATTAGCTTGACTAAAATAACTGAATGAAAACAGTTCTCTGAAATTGTTACCCCTTATGTTTGAAAAAGGTTGAATTAAGATTATATGTTTCTCTTATTCTGAGTGCGAACAAAACATATTAGTCAGGCTGCATTCAAATGTGTACAGAAGCTCTTCATAAACTGCATACAGTTTTCCCCTAGTGCTTCCACTTGCAATAGGTAACTGTGTGCTAAAAAACGAATGATTATTAAGTGTTCATTTGCTGAGTACATTTTGCTTTTGAGTCTAATTTCAATATTTGGTGATATTGACATTCACCACTACAATGCTCTCTAGGTGTCTCAATGAGAAGACATCAGTTACGCAGACCTAAAAGCAGTAAGGGTCAAACATACACTTCAAATACACGGCAATGAGCACATGTTGTTAAACCACTCTCAGAAAGGTACGGGGTGCCCAACTGCGTCCGGACCGGCGGCTGACTGCCCTACCTTCTTCCGTCGGGCTGAGACCCCTTGTTCCCGGTCAACAGGAACATGTCTCCGTCTGCCTCGTCAGGCGGTCTGTTCAGGGTGGACTGCAAGGAACCGTGGACCGCCCTGCCGGAGGAGATGTGCGTTAAGCGACCCCCTCCTCTCCTCCTGCTCCGGCAGCCAAGTTACCAGCCCCCTGTCCCCCCCCCCCCTCCCCACCCCGGGACCCAGGGCCAGGAACCCAGTCACACGGGGGGAGAGGCAGGACCGGCAGCAGTGACCGAGTGGGCGGCCTGCAGTGTTTCCTCTGAGACGGCGCGTGCGCCCCCGGGGGGGTTCCGGGGGGGTTACGGGGGGGGGAGACCCAGAACTCCTCGTGGCTTCAGCACAGACAGGTGCAGAAAGTCGCGGGGCCAGCGTCAGCGGGATGGCGCCTCTTCACCAGGCAAACCGCTTGCCTGTCTCGGACCTGCCTGGCTGCTGGCAGGTCCCTCCCCTCCGTATTCACTTCTTACTAACTATTCATCAGGAAAAGCCGTAGATAATTAGGCGGCACAGGCAGGCGAAGAAAAGGCATCGACCCTCCTCGAAGGACCTGGGTGTTTGCGAGGAGCCGAGTTTAAAAGCTTCCTTGGTTCCCCCAGATAATTGGCCCCACCAGAGCGGCTCACAGCAACATCTCCTCTCAGGTGTTTTTCGGACTGCTTCGGAAATCAGCTTTGCCGAAACAGAACTGATGAGCTTCTGCACACGGCCACCTGTTTTGATTACAACACGTGGAATCCTCCCTGGCCACGATTGGACAGCGAGGAATCCAGCTCCGGAATCAAACCTCGGTAAACATTCTACATTTCTGTGTTCCACTGCATCGCAGCCGCCATGGAAGAAGTCTTTTTACTCCAGCTCGTTAAAAAAGATCCCAGAAATGTGTGGTCTCCCAGCAGAGGAGCTGCTTCGGGAACATATTTATCGCTGCAGCATTTGGCGGTGGTCGGCGCCGATGACTAATCTGTGTTTTGCAACTGGTGTCCTCTTAGAATGGCACATATGATTAAAAAAAATAGTCCCTGCAGGAAATAACAGCAGGTTCGAGGAGATACTTCACCTGTCAGTGGGCTGCACCCCGGTCTGGGCCGGTCCTCAGAAACTTCGACTTCCGATGTTCAGGCGTGGCCGTCTTTGAAGCCGCTTTGGCTCTCTGACGTTGACCGGATCCCGGCTAGCACACGTCAAGAGACGCTTAATGACCGGCTGTCACCAATGCGGAGAGGCGTCAGCGCCTCAAGTGTGAATGCGGACGCGGAGAGTGGCCAAGTCTCTGAGTTACTGGTGGCGGAAAGCTCAAATCACCCCGTAGGACAAGCGGCCACAGCACCCCCATGCCGCCAAATCCCGGCCTGATCCCATCGTAACACCTGCAGGCTACCGGCAACATCTGGATCATTAGAGTGGCTGTGGCATCCATCATCAGTGCGATGACTCTGCTCTCTTCAGAGCAGCTAATTATAGATCTATCGTTAGGGCACACGACTGCAGACAGACGCCTGTGGGAAACGGCTTCTCCCAGAAAATCAATGGATTAAAACACCCAGGTGTGCAGGGGGATATTTCAGATTCCTTCTGACACACTCCTGACTGGATTTCATATATAAAATTTCTGCAAATGCGTGATAAGCTGCAAAACACAGAAAAACAAATACAGGAAATTGCAGGGGTACAATCCCAGTGGAGCTCATGTTTCTTATCTATCCAGATCATTTCACCGTTAATTTGCTATACTGAATCCAGTTCTGGGCGCCTTACCCGGTCTGCATTAAACCCCCTGTCCCAGCTGAGGTTGCCCAGCACTCCCAGTGAGAGTGACCCTCGCTGCATGTTCACTACTGCATCTGTGTCAAGTGCTAAGCCAGCATTATTATGACCTTATTATTTTAAGTGGACAGGTGTTTCTGGCAGGTATTTAAGGTTCTCAGTGCTGCTTTACATCATGCATGTGTAACATTGTACAGGGAATGTTTTATATGACTGCAAATAGTTATGTTTTGGTAAAAAGATGCTTTATTTGTACAAGTACATTGAAATACCTCTTTTTGAGTCACACACACCGTTAAGAGCAAAGTTCGCAGTCTAAATGCAGGGTCAAGCCATCTACCTGCTGTTCAGAGGCAATTGCTCAAGGGCTCAACAGAGACACGATTATTCAGCTGAGGCGAACCTCCTAATCACAGGCACAGAGGCCTAACCCACCCAGCCACATACCACCCACCAGGGGCGCCCCCTACAGGATACTGGTGGATCACAGGGTTCACAGAGTCATACGACGAGTGCCGTCGCTCGGCACAAGCTGTCGCTTGTGGAGCTGCTTCTGTTACCATCCTAGCTCACCCCTTTATTTAACACCTGATTACATGCCTAATCTTGCGTGAAATGGTGATGCTAATTATGCCAGCGATGGCATACTCATAAAAATGAAACAATAACAGAACATCCAGGAAATTAAATGAAAAGTCTTGTAAGTCTGAACTGTATGAACACAGATAGTTCCCTTCCCAGGCTCCTCAAGTCTTGCATGTGAGCAATTACTTATGGCAGATCATTTCCAGATACAATTTACATTTTCTACATTTTTGTTTTGTACAACAAATGATGAGGTGAGCTGAAGCCTGTCCGGTAGGGAGCAGCGGAAGTCAGCGTGCTGATATTAGGTATTTATGCACCTAGATTAGTCTGGGAGAAAAAGGCAGCACCACACAGACAAATCTGGGAACAGGATCCAAAGCTTTAACCCAAAAGGCAATTTTGAGACACCAGTTCGCACAGAGAGCCAAGGGAGACTCCCTGCCCAGCAGGTGTGAGGCCCCAAGTGGAAACCCTCAGCTGTCGTAAACAAGTTAAGAACTGTAGGGGCTTTTTAGGAAAATGCTGGAAACCCGACCCGATATTAGAAACACACATACACCAAAGAGAATCTAGGGAACTAGGGAAGTATTTATTAGTGATGTAGCCAAGACCACCTAAACCGAGACCAAGTAATTACCAAGACCAGAGTGTATCAAGACCGAGACAAGACCAAGACCAAGGCTGGGCGAGACCGAGACAAGACCAAGGCAGGGTGAGACTGAGACAAGACCAAGGCAGGGCAGAGCGAGACCGAGACAAGACCAAGACCAAGGCTGGGCGAGACCGAGACAAGACCAAGACCAAGGCTGGGCGAGACCGAGACAAGATCAAGAACAAGGCAGGGTGAGACCAAGACAAGACCAAGAGCAAGGCTGGGCGAGACCGAGACAAGACCAAGACCAAGGCTGGGCGAGACCGAGACAAGACCAAGACCAAGGCAGGGTGAGATTGAGACAAAATCAAGAACAAGGCAGAGTGAAACCACAGCAGGGTGAGACAGAGACAAGACCAAGACCAAGGCAGGGCAAGACTGAGGGACTGAGGGACAAGATCAGGACAAGATCAGAAATATATATGTATATATATATATATATTTTTTTTTTCTTCAAAAGTATACTGTTCAAGGTTTCATAAGTTTTTATGACAAAAACTCACAAAGTTTTTTAAACGGTTTGGCAAGATTTCTGTTTTATCCCATGGGCAACATTGCTGACTAATGAAGATTAAATAGAGAGTAATTGGATACAGAAGGTCCTGATGGGCTGGTGGGTACATCACCCACCATTAGGGGGCGCCCCTGTGAGTGGGGCTTTAGCAGGCTACGTGACATCTGTTCTGGCCACCAACGACCTTCATGCATCTCTTGGTGGGCAATCGGAGAGTCGCCCCTAAATAATTTACTGATTGCAAATTACGCTGTAAGGGGAAAATAACACCATTGGAATGGAGTTTATGTTGGGCTGGTCGGTTGGCTAGAATTACATCAGTGTAGCGACAAGTGTATACTGATCCATTATCAGATAAACAAGT
>JAODKN010000044.1:9800542-9811736 GCA_026774425.1 Petrocephalus zakoni
AAAATGAGCCGTCCAGTGTTTTCATTTACCTGAGCTGAATTTTCTTTTATATTTTGTGGATACAAAGTTATTATTATTATTATTATTATTATACATATAATTATTATTATTTAAAAAAATAAATAACCACTTAAGGGTATTGATTGATTGTTCATGGTGTCACTCATAAGTCATATTTTCAACATTTTATAAATCTGTATGTTTATTTGAAGGACATGCACACATTTGTTACCCAAATTCTTAGACATGAATATTCTGGGCAAACTAAATACATATTAAATTATTATTCACAGAGAGATAACCATATGGTTTCAAAGTCAAACAGGACAACATATTAAGCCTAACTGTTCAGAGTGTTATGGTACTTTATGGCTTTTATCATGCATCAACACCTTGATAAAAAAGGGATTGCTTACTGTTTGATACAGTAGGGTCAAATTATTGCATAACTCATGGACAAAGATGCAGTTTTAATTCGAGCCACTTGGTGTCTCTAGTTACACAAAATTGTGTTACTTCTTTAACCCTAGTGGGACAGATCTTGAATTTCCAAAACCAAATCACTCAGCCCCTGATTAAGGATGTCCTCAGTTTTGATAATAATAAGCCCATTCAAATCTGGAAATGTGCATGAAAACGATTCTCCTGTTGGAATTTTGAAATGAATAATCCATCAATCAACTCTGTAGTGATCTAAATGTTCGTGGAGATGATTGCATCTGAAGTCCACCATTTAACAGAGAAGTTACATATCTCTAATCTAGCATGTAACTTTTCTGAAACACGCATTTGCTGGAGTATGAAAAAAAAAACACGTTACCTGAAAACTAGAAGAGCAAATATCGTAGTTACAGGTGTCAGGCTCGCAGTTTCAATGATTATATACATTTTCTGTTCATTATTTTTCTGAAAGATGCTTTCTCTGTTGATGAAGGATGTTGTGGTTGCAATTTTTTAGCTATTTCTGTATGTTTTTCTCTCACTCCTGTTTGCTTTGGTGCGGAGGTGCCCTTCTCCAGTCCTGGGGGGCCAAAATCCAACACAGTTTGCAGATTTCCCTGCTCAAACACATCTTAATTAGCGAATTACCAGGTTTAATATGTTTGTTTGAGCGAGGAAATCTGCAAACTGTGTTGGATTATGGAGTTGGACACCCCTGCTTTAGTGCGTTTCCATCCATCTTGAATACTGCTCTTTCAGTACAGGGTAGTTGGAAGCCTATTTAAGGAAGCCCAAGGCACAAATTGGAAGATGCACTTGATGCGATGCCAGCCCATCACAGGGTGCTCTCACATGCACAATCATATGATAAGGGCTATATAGGGACACTGATTCACCCAATCACGTGTCTTTTTTTATTCTTTTTTTCTGGACTGTGGGTGGAAGCCCACACAGATATGGGGAGAAATTGCAAACGGCAAGCATTCGCTGTAATGAAGCCCATAAGCTGGGAGTTGTAGGAGCAAGGTGCTCCCCCGCTGTGCCACCATGCTGGGCCAAAAACCTATAATTAATGTTAAATAGCATCATTCTAGAACGTTCTGAATTGTTCCAGTAGAGAATTCATTTGAGCAACTGGGTAGAAACTTAATGTAATATATAGGTTATTTAATATCACATATCTAAGAAATACATTCATAAATAACATAATGTCTTTGTTCCTGGGTGTTATTCTCCAGCCCAAAAGGGATACTGAGGTCATAGTGATGGAGATTCGCTGATCCATGTGGACCAACTAATACTTCAGCTCCACTGGCAGTAGAATTATATTTTTTATAAGCTTGGCCTCTGAGCTGTGAGTGCCTATTTATGCAAGGTGCCTTTTTTTCCTGCTTGGAGTGGGTCAAGGAAGAGGAGCAACTCTGCTCACGTTTGTGTATGAAGCCCTGAGGCTCAAATGAGAGAGCGAGAGGGAGAGAAAGGGCAGAGAGGACGGCGAGGTGGCCGGACAGAGATAGATGGAGGACCAGTTTCCTCATGGTCAGGGAAATGGTCATTGCCCTAATTTCATGGGGATTTGCTGCCCCCCCTCCCCCCAGGGCAGGGCACGTCAACAGTGGCAGCAACCAAGATAGCAGGGACTTTACCCAAAAATGCCCTCACTGAGTCCCAGGACATCCATGTGGGTGTGCGGGGAAACCTTACGTGAGACATCCAGGGCAGTACTGGTGCTCTTCCTAAACGATAGCTTTCACCACCTCAGAAACTAACCCCCTTGGCATGGCTTTGCTGCGGGTGAATTCTCACTGCAATACCACAACACTGTGTGCAATATTAGTATTACCATGTTTAAGCTGTATCTATACTGCCATGTATACGTATAGTACATGTATGTTATGTATATTGAATTGTTTTTGTCACGTCTAATGGTGTCTGCCTGTCTGTACAGTTTCCCTTTGGGATCAATGAAGTTTTTTCTGATTCTTCTGATTCTAATTCAGAATCAGCCTCTGACAACAGAGGCAATGCTGTCTCATTGTGTGCGGCCATGAGCAGTCCGTTCACCTCAGCTGTTGCTGTTGCTGTTGTTGTCATGAGCCTGATTGCCCATCATTAGTGTGGCCAACATCTCGCCCTTTATCTGTTGTCAGAACATAGTGTCCTGCTCAATTTCTTTTTTTTTTTTCTTTTTTAAAAAAAACCTTCACAAGGTAAAGGTGAAATGTAGATGCATGATAGCTTGCCGCTGTGAATGCAGTATTGCTTCGTATACTAGCGTCGAGCGATAGTTATGGTTGCTAGCTAATGGTAATTGTCACCAACAAATTGATTTGATAATCAATTGTTAATATGTATGACGGAATGAAATGATGGAAACACCGCGTAAAACTCGCTAATATGTCACTATCCGTTAACAATTTATATATTTTGCATTATTAAATAAAAATGTCAACATCATTAACTGAGCCAATTGAAATTAACGGTGACCCTAAGAATAATGTGTAAAACACTAAAGTTCTTGCCTGCGTTCCGCTTATTAAAGAGTTGACCTGGAATACTTAAAAATTAGCTAGCTGCGAACCCCATCCTTGTAAACATACAGTATGACAGTGTACACTTTCTGGTCCTTCACAAGGCATATGAATAAGATAAGTATATGAATGTCTGTTTTGTGCACTTTTTTGTTTTTCAATATTTTAATTTAAGCTGCATTATTTTTAAGACATTTTATAAGGTCATACTACATTACGGAGTTTGTATAATGTGAGCTAATGTATTGCTTAATGTCCAGGTTCACACTATTAACTATACTATCGAGTATATTATTGCTGTCCAGCAAAAACCATGAATGTCTAGGTTTTGATGATAGTCTTTGATGATAGTTATACTTCCGGGTCACATGGGCCCGGAGCCTATCCTGGAAGCTACGGCACAAGATGGGGGAGCCAGCTCGTCGCAGAGCGCACTCACACATGCGACACCAATTAGCCTCTGCATGCTTTTGGACTGCAGGGGGAAACCGGAGTGCCTGGAGGAAACCCCACGACGACACGGGGAGAACATGCAAACACCGCATACATGGAACCTGGACGGAGATTCCAACTCCAGTCCCAGGGGTATAAGGCAACAGTGCTAACCACTGCACCACCATACTGCCCCTCTAACTGATCAATAAAGACATTTTTTTGTGATGTGTTCTATGTGTCTCGTTAGAAGAACTTTGTACGATAGGTCAGCGATTGTGTCCAACATTAGGCTAGTTGACGAGAATCCACCCAGGTCTGGGAATATAGTAAACAAGGAGATGAGGTTCGAATTAACTGTGCGCCACTGGAACACACGATCAGAAAAACCCAGTCCGCATTCACCGACAGCAATCCATGTAAGTCCATTAAAGACACTACACTGTTCACTGATGGCTGTGTAAAGATTGCTTTCTACTCGCAATGCTAAGGGCGTCTCATTATGTTGTTTTAGGTTTATTTTGTGAAGTGTTTTTTTTTTGAGAAAACGCATATTTTCATTCTGCTGATATGATGGGTGTTTGAAGATATGTTTTTCATTGAACAACAACATTATACAGTACCAGTCAAAAGTCTAGGCATGCCAAGCCTCCTGTAAAGGAGAGTGAGCGTGTCATATCACATGACCTAGACACAGTAGAAATGGTTTTGGCGGCGTTTGACCAGAAGGTGAAGGAAAATCGGCCGATGAGTGCTCAACATCCTTCAGGAAAGCTGGAAAAACTTCTACTGGTGTAGAAGAGACAGTAGGGTCAGCCAGTCCTTGGAGCAATTGGGGTTCAGGGCCTTGTTGAAGGACCCAGGGGTGGGACCACTCTGCCAACCCAAGGATTTGAACCAGCAACCTTCTGAGTCCCAACCCACAGGGCCCCCCAACAAATATGTTATTCCAAAAGTGTCGAATAATAATAGTGCAAATAAACTTTGCTATGGGTAAGTGTGTCCAAATTTTTGACTAGTAGTGTACTTGTATCCTAATACCTGCCCATGAAATAATGAAATTAAATGACATTCTTGTATCCCAACACATGTCCTGAGATAACTCATCCTATACAGGTCCATGAGGATGTTATGAGTGACTATCCATTTTTTCCCTCCTATCTTGGTGATCCAGAGCCTCCAAAGGCATTGGAAGGATATGTCAACAGTCACACACAAATGAGAACAGACAGTCACCCAAACAGCGGGAGCGTCTAGAGCTACAAGTGCAGGGGGTGGGGTGTCGGCACATGAAGACTCTCTTAGAACAGCGGCCCATTTTCAAACCCAGCACATTGGATTCATGAGCATCTCAGCTGCCAGCGCGTGCTGTTATTGTAGCTCACTAATGGCTACGACAGTGTAGAACAGCCCTTAAAGAGAGACGGGCACGTAGGAATCCAAAAGCAGGCCTGTCGGTCTCCGAGCCGGCCCGCGTTTCCAAAAGGCTTGGGAACGGAGGAGTCTCGCAGAGACGTCTGTCACGTGGCGCGGAACCGATGACCTACATCCCGAGGAGTGCCGGGGCTGTGATTACCGAACACGCAGAGGCAGCAGCACAGCAAACAGAGAAGGACCGGGTCCCTGCGGGCACACGCCTTCAGGACGAGCCGTGGCAGTGCTTTGCGAAACAACACAAAGGGATGAATAAGATACAATTTTTTTTTTGTTTCTGGAAACAGAACGAGATGGCCAGGTTTTTGATGTCACGAACTAATTTAAGTCCTTGTGAAGCATTAGTCATGTTTTATGTAACAGTACTGCAACCCTCGTGCAAGATTTCAGACAGTTTACGCTTGAGAATTCATTCCGCTTGTCCGCCCTGTCAATGAAGCCTTATATCAGCCTTTGTTTTGATTTTTTTTCAACAAAGAGAGTTTCATCATTATGTCTTAATTCTCTGGGAGCTGTCTTTTACCTGAACCGTGGCATTTTCATTTTAAATGTAAGGATTTTCGTTCCTATTTGCGCTAAAACCAGGTCAGTGATGAGAACTGATAAATCAACCTCGATAGCTGATTGTGCGTCAGGCATTTCTCATATTTGTCTGTACGCCTCTTTCTTTTGGAAAAGAGTTTTTTCCCCTGTCCAGCATCATCACAAAATAAATAAGTCCGGGAACAATAGTCTCCCCTGAAGAAATAAATAATAGCCTAGAAGGACCTGTAGAGCACTACAGAAGCCATAACATGGTAGTGGCTTGATTTAGTGCAGGTGCAACAACACAGCAATGACTCAGGGAGAGCTGGGTTACTGTCCGCCAAGCTGGGTGGGCTGGAGACTAGAAGTATTGCCGGATAGCACAAAGGACCTCCTAATGCTCTCAGGAAGACATACATGTGGCTGAAGGTGCTCCTCAACCATACCAGGGCTTCATAAATCAAAGTGGAAGATAGGTTGGACACAATTCTTCCGCCCAGTACAGCTTAAAAATGGGTTTGTCGTTCCACCTCTCAAAAAGGAACTCTGGGCCCCCCTGCCCCCCTAATATAGTGACCAACAGGGGCCCAAACATCATGCAATGGCGTGGTGTGAGTACTGGTTATTATATTGGTGAGGTAAACGATGATCCAATGGCATCTTCAACTTGCCCACCTTGAGCTTCTCAGTATCAGGGCTAAGGGGTCCTCCAAGACTAGCTTGCTATTCTGAAGGACCAGCCTCTCAAATATCTTCATTACATGGGATGCCAGTGCCACAGATCTGTAGTAATTAGAGGCACTGAAGCATGCCTTCCCCCATAAAATAACACAACTTGACGTAATGTTTCAACTAATGTTGAAGTATTTTTTCTTTTCTTTTAAACAACGACACCAATTAACCTGGCATGCAGTCTAGGGCACCCCCTGCCTCTTGCCCTGTGCTTCCTGGGACAGGATAAAGGCTCACTGTGACCCCCATACTGGATGAGTCAATATGGAAGACGGATTATAGATGTTTACTGAGGCATGTAGCTAGCCTCGAGAATTAAATTTAAGAAACAGGAAGCACTGGACACTTTTGCCCAAAAGGGCAGTGTTATTCTCGGCTAAATGAGTTTTGACAGACACCAGTAACAATGCATAATTTGGCATCGTTCAGGAGCCAGCAGCTGAAAGTTAATGATGAAATGGCATAAGCTTGTTTTACAGCCAAGCACTGTTTGTGGCTGGAGCTCTAATTAAGTATCTTGCAGATGCGGTAAAGATGGATAATTAACTTATTTTCATTCTTATTTGTTTTAAAACATTCCCACATTCCTCGTTATAATGACACAACCAGGTAATACATTCTGAAGTTTCATTCCCAGTTTTATGCAGCTAGTTCACTAAAATCTTAATACTGTGCTCCTTTGGGTGCATTATGTGACTTTTAAAAACATCTGTCCATCCATCCCCTTCTTCAATGTCACGGGGAGCCTGACGACTGTCCCAGCACACACATCTTTCAGTTCAAGTGTCAGATTTTCCCAGAATGCTTTGCATAGCTTAATTGCAATTATTGTGTAGATAAGTTCAAACACGAATTATGGGAGTACTGAAGTCTGGAAAAACCATGCATAATTTTTTTTCTAGCAAATGTTTTTTTCTTTTGCTGCATTTTTTTTCCCCAAAAGTTGTGTTTTGCTACTTCTTTGTCTTGCAGATTTCTTGCGATAAATAACATCACATGCTGTGTAGCTCTGTCAGACAGCAGACCACAAGCTGCATGCATCATTATGTTGATTAATTAGTTAAACTTAATCTCTATTGTCTATGTGTCCGTTACCAACAGACACACCACTATTTTGTTTTGAGTCCATGGTCCAAGTGATATTGAACGCATGCTGATCCATGCTGTAGATACATCCAGCTAAGTCAGCGAGAAATAGCGATAATAATAGCGAGAAACACATTCCGTAAAGAAAAATAACGCATGACGTTTCTGGACTTCTTAGCAAGAACGTCAAGGAAAACTAGCAAGTACATTGTTTGTCAAATCAAACCTAAACTTTCGCCTAAAGCACAAACAACCACGCTTAAGCCGTATTATTTGGGGAGTATTATGAGAAGACCAGGGCGTTTGCAAAAAGACTAGAATAAGCAACATGTTGAATGGACTCAGTCATCACCTCAGTGAACCAGCCATCGGGAAAAACGAAGATCCAAACAGAAGACCGGGCTTTCTGAAGGTATGTCATCAATTGTTAATATTGCTGCTGACACTACCTATTAAAGACGTTATACATAGCCGTATAATGTTGTTAGCTATTGCGTTTGTCATAACAAATGCATGTGAAATTGATTGTAGGACCAGCCTACCACAGCAATTCGGCCTACAGCTTACTGAGAAATTCTCTGGATTGTCAGATATCTAGCATTGGATGTATTTATTTGTTAACCTGTTTTTTTTTAACATACCTTGTCCTGCTGTTATGAGAGGAGTGGCATCTGGCATAACACACTGTAGCTTGGTTTGTCCCATGAGGGCAATCATCTGTAGAGTCAGTTAGCCAATTAAAAAACAAACAGACAAACCACCCAGGAGGCCAACATCATTCAGTCGAGAATGCAATGATGATGACTGATAATTGCTGATTTGTGGCCTACAGAAAGCTAATTCCTTACTAGCTGGATGAATGCACAGAAGTGCATGGTACAGGGGAGAGAACACCAGGGTTTTTTTCAACATCTTGACCATTCAAGTCTCCGGATGTTGCTCTGGCTGGATGTCGGTTGCATCCTCACTAACAAAAACAATTCCCACAATCTATTCACAAGTATGATCTTTGCGTTTTTGGTATTGAGAAGCACCAAATGGAATGCCAGTCCATGGTAGGGCTCACACTCACGTACATTACCGCAATTTAGAGACACTAATTCGTCTAACCACATGTTTTGGTACTGCAGCCAGAGGTCGGGCAGTGCTTCCCAACCCAATCACTAGAGGACCTCCAGACAGTTCTACTGGGAGCTGGGAGAGCGCAAAAATGTGGACTATCTGAGGGTCCCAAGGACAGGGTGGAACGTCGCACAAAGGTCGCAGCATTGTGGGTTAGATAATTCCGCTATGACGCCCATAATATTGGTGAATCGCTGCCATTATTTACGACATGGCTACATAAGGGAGACTCTGGCCAAGCTCTTCGACCTTCGCACTTAAATAAGAACGTGCTAAGAGGAGTAAGAGGAGACCTCCAACCATGTATATATATATATATAGATTACACAATACATATATCTAATGCAAAGACTACTTCCTCACAGAATGACATGCTAAACTGAAGCCAAGGGTCGATTTCAATTACTACAGTAATGCACATATATTATAGGGGGCAATTTCTCATGAGTACACCCGCAGATGAATAGACAGATAATTGCAGGGCGGGAGCCCAGGGGAGTCTGGTCAGGCAAGCAGGCTGTTCGGGAATAAAACAGCGCACAGTGCAGACTGTCTCTTCAGGCAGGCCATGTGACCGGTTGCTATGGGAATGGTGTGGATTCCCAGTTCACACAAATCCATTGTACCCTTCGTAATCTTGGTTTAATGGTTACAGCCACTCGTATGATGAAAGGTTAAATTTCAGGACTAGCTGTTACTCCACTCCTGCATCCCCTGCCTGCAATCCTGATAATCAAATAATCAGAAAAAAAAACCTTTTGTTTAGTCCTATTACTGAAAGCTGTTACCACATAACTGCATTATTTTCATATGGGATTAAATATACATGCCCCTGTCTGCACAGACTCTTTTTACATGGTTTGTGAATAAATCCAGCCTTTTTGAAACACCTACAGCGAAGGCCCACTGGTGTTGTCATTCTATGTTTTTTTGCTCTCTGTGACTTCATCACATTGAATCCTGACTGGTAATGTGACTGTTCCCTTTACCCCCCCCCCCCCCCCCAGAAAGAAACAGCTGCCCCTTTCCTCTGGAGTCCATGTTCTGCTAAAGAGTAATTTTTCAAACAATATATAATTGCTTGCTTGTTTGACTGACCTAGTTTTCACTGAAATGGCTCTCCACTCTCTCGTCTGTACTGGAGGAAAGAGATGGGAACGGGCAGAACATTTCACTGAGATTTAGTCCAATTTAGATCGACTTGTTTAAATGCAGCCCAGTGTAATCTTTCTGCAGCTTGCCTTTACTGGTACGTAGCATGCAAATTGCCATATGAATGATTTTTTTTTCTGAATTGGACCCTTTGCAGAGCAGTATTAAAAGCTTATTTAAAATCAAACCTTTTCAAGTGATTTCTGCTGCAATTTCAGTGCCTCAATGATGTATTTAAAAATATTTTTTTTGCATATCTGTTTTATAGAAATAAAATTAGAGAATAACCAGTGGTGAAGCTTTGAATTACACTTAAGTGATACGAGAGCATTCATGTGGGGAATTAATTCCCATCTTTCGTAAGTCATCGAGTTCCTGCCCTTAGCTAACCGTGTGCATCGATCTGACACTAAAACTGACTTTTGATCTGAATCCTGGGACATGTCAGTAAACCACTTTCTCGCCGTGTTAAATATTTGACCTTCCCTGACTTTAATAAATGGGCACTGATATTCACTTGGGCATCATAATCATCTTAGTTAGTGTAGGACTTGCTAAAAATCTTCATGTAGCATTTGAAATATAAATATAGAATATATAATATAGAAAAAGCACATAAAATTTTTACTTGGCATCAGACAGTCTTTTTTATTTTTTACAAAGCAAGCAACTTTTATAAACCCAGACAGTAGGTCATGGCACTTATTTGTTATCCTGCAGATTTTCTATGACAATAGCAATGGGTCCGTGTGGTTTACAAGAAATCAACAGTGAAAAGAAATAATTGGATGCAATATTAATGAGCTGGCAGTCTGGCAGGAGAAAATTAGGAAATATTTTGGTTTTGTTGCCCAATTGGAACCAATTGGACGCAATAATGTAGCATTTAGCAGTAGTGTGAGCCTCTATGCATTAGCGTGCAGGATTCTGGCTTGTGAGAGACAGCATGAATCTCCCCAAAACCATGTTTATCACTTAAAGGAAATTCCCAGGAGATGGAGCAAAGCCAAAAAAGAGAAGCTAAGAAAGAATAGGAATAAGTGGATACACACGATAGGAAATATCACGACTAAGGACGCTATTCCTTAACGTTCAACAGGGTACCACACCAGTCCAATTGTAAAGCTCCAGGTGAGTGCTTCAGAAAGGAGTCAGGGAATGTCAGAAGTGGGATTCGGCCATTCTGACTACCTCTGAAAGCGCACAGCAATTCCTTGTGAATGGATAGAAGAGCTATTTCCTAAACAGAGTGTATAGGGGAGACTGGGAACGGTCGCAACACGTTTTACATTTCCTTCAGTTTCTCAGACACTGTTTATATTAGAAAGACAAAATTTAAACACATATGTCAGCTACCCAGCCACACTGCTGTAATATGAATACATGACAATACACATGCAATTTTTACTTGAATAGGCAAAGTCAAATGTTGCAACTTACCCCATAACAGGGGACGGCCGCAACAGTCGACAGGGGCAGTTGCGACATGCTTTAAAATGTAATAATTAAAAAGCATTCCGTAACATTATTTTGCTTTTTGAGCATGGGGTATACCTTTCTTGGTCATTTCTGCAAATGCCAAATATCTGGGTGAATGCAAAGAACATTTTGAGCTCCCACGTCACCTAAAAGGCGGCAACTATCCCGTCTTTATCCCATTAAGTTCCTATTGTTTTTCATTGTTTATTACTTCCGACTTATCCGAGTTAGAAAGTTTATTATGCGAGTTTATTACTCCC
>JAODKN010000044.1:9811836-9826293 GCA_026774425.1 Petrocephalus zakoni
TCAAACGTTGCTTCAGTTCTGACATTTGCGTGTTCCCCCTCGTGTTTGCACATGTTTCCTCGCGGGGCTCCCTTACCACGGTGCCTGTAATCGGAAGGTCGCCGGTTCAAATCCCTAGATCAGTAGGGTGCTGTTGCCTTTGGGCCCCTGAGCGAGGCCCTTAACCTCCGATAACTCCGGGGATTATCTGACCCTGCTTTCCCAATCGTGTGTCGCTTCGGATAAAAGCGTCCGTTAAATAAAGAAGCCTACGATGTAAATGGGCAGTTCAGAGCTGCTACTTCCCTTAAACGTTTTTTTTTGGACTGCTGGAGGAAATTCACGGAGAAAGGGACGGATGCCGCAAACCCTGAAGATATGAGGCAACAGCAGCGGCCTCTGGCTGACCCAGCCGTACGTCATGTTGGATAAAAGTGTCTGCTGAATAAATAAAACCTGATCTCCCTGTATAGTGCATGGGGTATGATCACGTGTATATTCCCCAAGACGGGCTACTGTCCCATCTAACATGCTTTCCTGGCTCATAACCAGTGATCACTAAAGGCACATTGCAGCTCAGTACTGGATAACTGGTATTGAAAACGGATGGAAAATGGGGGACTTCAAGGGTATAGTACTCTTTGGTACTAAATCATAGTACAGTGATAATGTGAACAGCAGCGGGGGAGAAACTGGGCCTTAGTCATAATTTTTGTATTAATAGATCTCGTGTTTTGGTAAATTGGTATCTCTAAATAGCCAGTGTTGTTTGCCAGTGTGCACTGGACGAAAGAATCCCTCGCGGGGACTCCCTTACCTAGTTCCTGGTGTTTTCTGAGATAGACTACAGACTCGCTGTCACCCTGTATTGGGAAAGCAGATATGGATGGATGGATTGATGGATGGCTGGACGTTTTTATGCATACAGCAAGCAGTAAATGGACTTGACAGCCCCTGTTTACACGCAGCCGCCGTTGCCATTTCTCAGAATAATCTTTGCATTGTCTTTCAGGTGGAATAATTCTGCCCTGCAGAGGAACCAGCCAGTGTGTGTGCGGCTGAGATATGCGGCAGCAGACGCCGTTATGACACTCTGAATAATGCAAACCTGTTAGCCCCTCTGGGATAAGCGTGACGAACATAAAGGTGCCCCAGTGTGTATCGCTGCGTCGTTTTATCACTCCTTTTAATACCTGCCCAGTTGAAGCTAAAGACCTTTTAAACGGACAATTGCTATCCATCATCTGCACAATGATTTCATTTCAAATCTCCAGCTTTGGAGATGGACTGTGAAGAGGTTAAGACATGTAGGTAAATCAGGATACGTCTTATTTATGCCTTAAAGGGACAGATGACACGGGTGTTGCTGAGCCGTGATTGGTTCCTTAATTGTAACTGGAATATAACTCTCCTCACCTCCTCTCTCCTCCCCCCGGGTTTCCCCGGAACACAGCAGGCCAGCAAGGGGATGCCCACCCCCCCTTGTCCGAGCTGTAAATATTGCTATTGTCCGTCAGCCACCACAGGCGTCGGCTCGCTTCGGATTTACACATCGCTCACCAGCAAATAAAAGAAAAGAAAACGGTAATTGAAGAAAGTGCAGCGTCATCTGCCGGGGATTGCTGGCCTTGGAGACGTGCGAGGTCGCTGTACCGGTACTCGATTAGCAGGCCTGTCGCACCATCACGCCGGGAGCAGTGAGACCCTGCTGACCCGGGCCCCTGCAGAATTACCCAGAGCTCAACCTCGAATCACCTGGACTTACCGTCGTTTATCTGCTGTTAGTCTAATGTGGTTTTTAACCCCGCCCCTCCCCCTCCCCAAACCCACCCCACCACGAGAGACAATGCCGTGCTGGTATCATCCCATCTTCATACTGTTGTGCTTCGATGTCAGCCTCCCTTCCTTCTCCCACCAGCTTCCTCTTACACATGCCCAGTTTTCAGCTGTGTAACAAACCGTTGGTACTGAGCTGTTAGCCCGAAAATGTCGTTAGCTTGTCAAACTTGGGGGGGTTGGTTGTTAGCTATCAACTTGTGAATCAAACTCGGGTTTACACAGTCCCCTTACTCTTACTTTATGTGTCACCTTGCCATGTTACAATTCTGCCTATCTGCTCCCTCAGTTGGGCTTTATCTACAGATTTTAGTTTATTTTCCAATAGCAAGTACTATGTTTTAGGAACACCACAAAATTAGCCATTTAAGACCTGAAATGCAGTAGTATGCTGCAAGCCATGTAGCCTTTGAACACTGATATTCTCATTTGAAAATTACGGTAATGCTTAAAGCAGTCATTGTACTGCATTACACATACTTTTATAATGCATTATAATGATAATCATAACGTATTATAAACCCGACTATAACGGTTTATAAAAATCATGACACATTATAGTCATGTGCATTATGCATTATAAATGCTCTATGAAGCTCTCATCTATAACGCACTATTATAATGCATTATGGAGGCATTTCTAGTGCATTATAGATAAAAGTTTTATAGAGCATTCATAATGCATAATACGCAGTAATATATTGCCTTTTTATAAATATTTTTATGTGTTACATAAATGTCAGTGTGTTACAATGAATTATAAGAACAGTTATTAGGCTTTATATGAGCTTTATAGAAAGTGTTCCTGGAATCACTACTACCTTTTTATCAGCAGTGTTTGCCACGCCAGGTATGAGTTAGCAGAGTATGTATGCCAGCCCGTGTCTCAGTCGGACCAGAGTGCCCTGACGTAAGAGGTATGTGGTGAATGCTGACCTTATTTTCGGAGATGCCTTGCCTGGCCTTTCTACATGCCAGAGAAAAAGGGAGAGGTTATTTAAAAGACTCGCCTTACCAATTTTTTTGTCTTCTTACAGCTTTGTGTTTTACCTAATCGAGTATTTAAAAAAAAAATAATAATAATAATAATAAAAAATAAGGATTTTCTTTATGCTGAGTGCAATGGGGCTGAAATATCGTGCAAACCGCTTGTGTCATGGTGACGTAAAATATGGCTTCCTCAAACTCCGTGGAAAAGCCAATAGCAGTGAGGGGCCCGTCATCTCAGAACAGACTCATATGATCAGAGGCCGTCGTCTCTCAATCTGGTGCTCCGCGTTCACACACATCCCCATTAGCATTAAGCACCGGCTCCCCTCTCCTGCCTCGTCGTGACCGACAGCACTTCTCTTTGAATGCTACACATCTAAATGGATGTGCATAGGTTTCCGATGTTTGGCCGAATTACGATCTAATTTGCAATCCATAAATTCCAATAAGGTAGCACACGGAGGCTTTAAAGAACGCACTTTCATCTTGCTTAGCTTGTCGAATTGGCCAAAGCAAAAAAGTAATTCTAGCTAAATTTGTTATTGATCTGGTTTAATAGTGTTTTTATGATCCCAGTGATTCGTACTGCATTGCCTTCAGAGAAAATTGTGTTGCTATGGTCACTTTCTTATTCCATAAATCCAGCCTGTTCAGAACGCCCTTCAGGGTGCACAGTGCATATTTCATTGCTGGTCCATATTTGCGGAAATACCAATATAAGGAATCCTGTAATTTGTGTGCATGTTATTTCTCTGGATAGAAATCACTGAAACAGAACATGTTTGCCCTTATTATGAAAGTATAATTAATGTATTCTCAAAATAATTTCCCCCCTGTGCAAAACGAATAGGTTCTGATTTGTATTGTTGTTTTATTTCAGTGAAGATTCCTTGAGGACAGCGCAGTGCATGAAATGGATATGAATGCCCCCATTTAAGGTGGTATTTACCGAAACAAGTAGGTAATAGATATGTTTCTAATGTTATAGCATCAACAGAAAGAAAGCTATTTGTAAGAAGGGGGAAAATGTCTAATTAGCTCTATTCCTCTGAGGTAGAGGGAGCTGGGAGTTTAACGGGGCATCAGCAGGCCCCAACATTATGGCTATAAAGTGCCACCTTTTTCATCCTTTTTAGCTGCATAGAATAAATATCTGCCAATGGGACCTATTCATTTCGAAGGATAAAGCACTATGTGGCTCCATGCAAATATGCAGGGCTTCAGTGCACCTACTTTTCACAAGTTCGAGCTGTTCGGATTCAAATCCCACCGCAAAGCCATGATGTTTTGATGTTTGGAAAATGCAGACATAACTATTACAGGGAGCTGTGCTAGTAGGAGAGGCTCATTTGGGGTGCTCCTCCAGCTCGTACGTATTTTATTTACACATAAATGCCCTAAGGGCAGAATAAGAAAATGATTGGTTCAGAGAGATAACCAATCAGATTGCAGGGGAGGTGGGTCCAAGCAACCACAAGAGGCAGAACCAAGACAATAGTTGGTCTGACCTATGACACAAGATCTTATCTCCCTTAGCCAATCATTTTTCGTTCTGCCCTCAGAACATTTTTTGTGTAAGTAAAACTCCCATGAGCACTTCTCTAACCCGAAGAGGCTTGCATAAATTAGCCTCGCCCATTCATACAGTTGGGTATCTGCCCAGCTTGATTCGCTCGCTGTGCCGCTCAGGGACACGCCAGCTGAGCTCTTCCTGGAAGCGGCTGCCATGTTATCAGAAACCTGGCTTCCGACTCGCCATTCTTCCGTTTTTGGCAGGTTCTGGCCCACAAGGCCAAGGCACATCGGTGTTTTAGGTAAGCAGTTGTGTTAATTGCTTGCTATGGGATTTTGATCCAAAGTTAATTGAGTCGTCAATATTCCTGTGAAGAAATCCAGCTAAATAGATTAAGAAAAGGACAAAAACATTCTTGCCGTCCTGGTAAACAAGGCTCTTTATATTCTATCTCGCCTCGACTAATGATAGAATTG
This sequence comes from Petrocephalus zakoni, assembly GCA_026774425.1. Lineage (NCBI taxonomy): Eukaryota > Metazoa > Chordata > Actinopteri > Osteoglossiformes > Mormyridae > Petrocephalus > Petrocephalus zakoni. The sequence continues at coordinate 9,816,631 of JAODKN010000044.1, forward strand.
TTGCCTCATGAAATCACTGTTATCTGTCATCTATCCATACAACCATAATCCATCCTTCTGTCTTCCATCCACTTACTCTAGTCAACATCTGGGGGGAGATCTGCAGCCTCCAGGTGAAGGGCTGAGTCACACCTGGACGAGATGCCAGTCCATCTCCGGCGACATAAATGCACTCACAGTCAGCATGCGTGATTCAGACATGTTGATTGGCCTAATTGCAGTCCAATTGGCCTAGTCTTTGGACTGCAGCGGGAAGCAAGCAAAATCCACCCACAAAACAGAGGTGGGATTAGATCCCAAACTTGGAGGTGTGAAGCAACAGTGTTACCCACCCAGCCACTGCCTCCACCATGTGGAAAACATCTGTCTTTATTGAATTATTCCCTAAAGATATCGCACATAATGCACTACATTGATGCTCAAACAGACAATTTCAAATTTTTCTTTTTATAAAAGCATTATTATGTTGTACAAAGACTCACCAAAAAAGGGCTCAAAGACTGAAGATGGAACTTCAATGAGGTATAATGCTTTTATTTAAAACATGCAAGTCTAATAAATGTGATTTATATATGGGACATGTGGTGCCATATAGAAATACCATGACAACTAGAGAGGTGGAAGTAGAAAGGGAGGCTTTGATGAAGACTGGGTGTTTCGAAAATGGCCCAAGAAAGGTCTTTGCCCTCAACATATTTCTTGCTGTTTGTTATACGAATTTGGCACATGAAGCCTGGAAATCCATCTGGTTTCTGAGGCTGACAGAGATGACACCAAACATCTGTAGGACAGGATTGTGGGCGGAGATGGATGTCTTGGAACGGGTCTCAAGCAGCTCATCCACCTGTAGACACTTTCTCCCAGAATGAAAGCCTCTTCTTCTCTGTCCCGCTGCAGATGGACCACATGTCTAGATCTGTACACCATATTCCCAAATAGTTTTCCCTGCCCCTTTTTCAACCTTTCCTAAAGACGACACAGTCGTACCTCACGTTGACTCCTCTCTCCCAGATTAGACCCCCCAAAACCCGGGAAAGCCCATGTTTAGTCTCCCCCATTCCCGTGTCAAGCCAGACCTGATCAGCATTCCATCCAGAGCAAATACCACAGCGACACACTGAACATGATGATATTCCATAATTATTAATCACTGATGTCCTTTGGCCGCTAATAAGCTTAAAAGTAGCTGCAGTACTTTAAATGACATTTTAGTGATATAGGAAGAGATGAATATACGTCAACCTTAGGATGGTCGTTAATTTTAGTACATTTATTTACAGTGGAACCACCCGTGAGCTAATGTCGTAGGTGTCATGGGGGAGCTGGATTATTTAGTGTGGGAGGGGTTGCCCCTCGGTTCATTTTGGCAATCGCATTGTAAATAACTTAACGGATTTAGCTTAAAAAATACACTCAACATTGGATCTGAAACAGAATAACGCCCTTAATGTCAAAGTATGAAATGTTCACTTCTTCAGTGTAAATTGAACTGTATAGAAGCTAAAGACCTCCAGAAAGACGTGGTCTGGAGATCGTGAGAAAATTATTACGTCATTATGAGAAAATGACATTCGTTTATTCACAATATCAAGTCAATGGTTCTGTTAAGAAAACAGCATGAAAAATGATGATACTTCATTGCTTTTCTCAGCTTCAGTAAACTGCAGATTTTACAAGAAAAAAAAATTTTGGGGGGTGCTGTGATTATTGTGGGAAGGACGAGAACAGTTCCTCCTTATTCAGCCAATGCATCATCCAAAGAGGCATGTTTTTCAGAAAGTGGGGTCAGACTGTTCATAAAACAGTTTGGTTTAAGAGTCTTTCTCATACAGGGGCCCAATGCGGAAACCATTCTGCTGATATTGGGACTTGAACAACAACAAGAACATACCCCCAAACCCACTGAGCCACTAACCAGTACTTCCCTTATCTTAATCAGTTTAATGTTAGCTTTGGTATTCTAACTTGTATTTAGCGGTGACATGATCTTAAACAGAATTCTCAGACTAATGACAAAGTGCAATTGCATTCTAACAATATTAAAATTTCACACACACACCACCATCTTGGTTATATATCTGGTCACAAAAAAAAAATCTAATGAGGCTATAAAATGTCAAATGAACTATTTAAGGGGAAATTTAAGAGTCTCCTCAGACTAGCCTATGAAAAGAGGGCTTTGGTTGACATGGACCAGCTTCTGGAATTCACACTTATTATAGTTTGCAACAGAGTGTAACAAACCATAGAATGCATTAAATCAGCGGCTGGTCTGATGGCCTTGAGCACAGGCGAGCCAAAGATAAAGCGCAGTCTGAGGGTCGTTATTTGTGGTTTGCTGTGCACCAGGGCCAAGTTTGTGTTTACAGGAGTCAGGGGCCAGGCATGACTTTATGCCCCGAGCAAAATCACCCTTAATTCCATAACCAGATCCTTCAAAGGCCTTGGATTCCTTTTTTGTAGAATCGCATCCTTGGTGTTCCAGTCTACATTCCCTCTGTCTAATATCAAATAAGTGCTTGAAGACCAGGTCCTATGAGATTAAAATTTCCTCATCCAATCTGAAAACTGTCAATTCAGTGCCACTGGACATCCTGCCAAGTGTCAGATGGTGGGTTATAGGAGAAGCGTATTCAGAAAGTACCCACCATTAGTGAGCCATTAGTAGAATTAGCCCCCTTTGCATGGTTAGGTGGCAGTCAGAGGAATCCTAATGGGAAATGAGGGGTATCATTTGTCCTTCTGGGCTTCAGACTCTAAAGCAAATAAACAATTCTGGAAATGGCATTCAGAATTCCAAGCACAGGGCTGGCATTTAAAATGGCAGATTGGGAGGGAGCTGGCTTAAAGGCTATCTAAGTACAATTGTTTAAATTGCTATGACAGGGTTTAATCAACCCCCCCAACCCCAAATGTAAAGATGCTGCCAGCATACTTCTTTTGGAAACAGAACTATCTGGGAAATAGTTTAGGGTACCAAACCAGATTCTTGGCCCTATTTATCCGTTGCAGACTAGCCGGGATGCTCTCTGCATGTATCACAAGGTACAATATAGCATAACTCTCCATTCAGGGTGTGATGTCATCAACCTGTGAGCTTGCAAAATTCATTGTTGTGCACACAGCTCTCACACAGTTCACACAGTTTTTTTTTTGTAATTTATTGCAATCATTTCTCAGAAAGCACTAATTTGCATTCCATGACAATGTTTTAAACTGTGGGATTTCTGAAAATATTAAGTAAGTTTGAAGGTTGTCTCATAAGCAGTTATAGTGTGTTTGTGTGTGGGAGAATGACATTATATGCACATATATGTAATACACCGTACACACATTAAATATGAGTTCAGGTATGAGTTATGAAAACAGTAGTGCAGGTGGCGGGTGAGTCGCGCTGGGTGGGCCTGCGGAGAAGGTCGCAGTGATGTCCATGCGGCCCCTGGCATATGCTGTGTCACGTGACATGCCCCCCCCCCCCCCCCCCGCCGAGGCCGATTTCTCTCTCCGGCTGCGGAATTTATGTGCAAATGCAAAGTCATTATTGCGGATCTGTAGTAATACATTTCACGATGGAGCGGAAACAAAAGAAAGACCAACGACAGGATGGCAGGATGGCCAGGAGCCCACCCCAGGAGTCACTGGGTACGAGGCCTGGGGGGGCCATCACAGGGACTGTACACACACAAACACAGTCCCACAGACTGTGGAGCACCCATCCATCCATCTTCTAACTGTTTATCTTGGTCCTGGTCACAGACAGGCCAGCAGTCAATTCCATGCTGCACTGTGCCCAAGACTGCAGTCCACCCTGGAAGGGATTCCAGTCCATCACAGTGCACAAACACACACACACACACACACACACACAGTCCATGTATTCATATCTTTATGGGCACTCTCCATTCATTCTTATGGGCATAACTCTAATTCCCACTGACACCCGATCAAACAAAATACAAGACTTTTGGCATTTTTCATTTTTTAATTGCAGTCACAGATTTTTATAAAATTGAGGTTATCTTCCTAGGGACCAAAAAAAACATTGGGTCCCCACACTGTAATAATTATAAATTCACACACACACACAGAAGGTGTGATTCAAACCTCCGACCTTGGAGGTGTGAAGTTCCTGTGCTTCCGGCAAAAAATAAAACAAAATATACAACACAGATTCCTCAGATGAGCAAAACAAAACAGTAAATGACCTTAGCAAAGACATTAATCCACGGAACCTTCACAGAGCAAGTAAGAAAATATTGAAAGGTTTTAAAGAATACTCTTGTGTTGAATATGCATAGCATTACAGATTAGCTGGAACACACATTTTTAATTAATGCCCCCATTGGCTGGATATCAAAGAGGCAGCCATCTGCTAATCACTAATTACAAATCTTGTACGTCTTTCCTCCATTTTAGGATGCAACTGAATAAAATCGAGGCTGACGGCATTAGTATGCGTGGCCATTTCCCTTTATGAATGTGACGAAAACATCAACACGTCTTTGTAACTGGAGACAGGAGCCAGCAGCCCCTGTGTTCTGCCTCCTATCTCCACATACTCCACGGTTTCCCTGAAACGTTCTGTTCTATAGGCTCCTCGAGGCTACCGGCCGGGCTAACTGGGGCATTAAGCTGGAGGGGTTCCCATTTGCTTGCTTTGTGGATCAGCACGGTCGCAGAAGGATAACACTCACCTTAGAGGATACACGGGCTGGGTAGTGCCTTCGGGAGACAAGAACACAAATGACACTTTCACCCACTACACCTGGCTGCCTGGTATTTTGGGAAGAAGCTCTGTTTCACTGCAGATAATATCCTTGCTCCACAAGGCCAATCTGTTTGTTCGGTAAGAGAGGTATCTGATCAATACTGGAGAAGAAATACCTTTTGTTGTGTGTAATTAAATTGCAACCTCATTCCTGCAGTGGACTCACTCCAGAGGCGCTGAGGAAGCTCACTTCTCTATTTTGTAAACTTTCCATAGCTTTTGAGCCAGTGCGGGATTCTGTTCTAAGTGACTCATTTTTAATAATACCCATTTTATCACTGTGCATACCACAGGTCTTTATGATAAGAGCCATATCCCTCCTACAGTATGGGGGTGTTTGCAATAGAAGAACACTAGAGATTCAAAATAGGAAGGTCATGGGAATAATATAGTGATACATGCCTTTAGTTGATGCTCACTATTGATAAATGTCAACTTCAGTTCTTTATAGATGGTGCTAGTTTTGAATCCCAATTACTGCAGTAACATACCGTTGGACTGTCATGGCAGATGTACAAATTGCTCAAACTGCTCTGTAATTGGGTGCAGTCAAGGATAAAATGGTAATGCAGAGCATTTTCGTAAAATGCCTAATGTAAAGGGCTTGGTCAGCAGTTCTTCCCCATAATGCCGGCCTTACTGTAGAGCGCTCGCCACACCCCAGAACGGCTCGCGGCTAAACGGGTGTCACAGATAATGCAGATCATGCTTAAAGATTCCGGGCCTATTAAGATGGATGGAGACACCATATCATTGACAGCTCTCCTCAATGCAAGTGTTGTTCCTTTTAGCCTCTGGTTTCCTATCAGATGCAGCCTGCATCATGTGCAGTGATTAATAGGAATACGCGTGTGGGACCCTTTTTGTGAGCATCTCCCATCAATCCCATATTCAGGGTTGTGGGGGGAGGGTGCTTGGAGCCTGTCCCAGAGGCTATGGGTGCAAGGCAGGGAACAACCCAGTATCGGGCGCCAACCCATCGTTGGGCACACTCATACACCAGTCACCCTGAACATGTTGTTGGACTGTTAGGGGGAACTGGATCATCTGGAGGTACCCCCACGACGACACTGGGAGAATATACACTCGCCACACACGGGACTCTGGTCCCAGAGGTGTGAAGCAACAGTGCTAACTACTGCGCCACTATGCCTCCCTCTGAGCATTTCATTGGATAAGAAATGGCCCTGGGATCTTTAAGAAGATGCGGCTGGATTCACCAGCAAAATGGTCATTAAATTCAGCAGACTCTCTTTTAGAAACCGGGTAGAGGTTAAGCCTATGTACATTTTTAACTTTTAAAGGGGTCCATAAACAAAGTCAGGATTAAGGAACTGAGACAAAGTGCTGGGAAGCCTTGAGATGGGTCATTGCATTGCTTTAGTAAAATAACAAATTATATAAATGATTAATGGATAGCTTTTATAGAAATGAAATGCATATTATGGGGTTCCACATGTACATGTGTAGACTATGGCCTTTAATGGCAACCCGGTCCATTAAAACTACAAAGCATGATGACTCAGACACAGCTCTGAAGCGAATCACTGCTTTTAGGTTGTAATGGTCCTTCCCGGTAAATAAATTCCTCTCTAGGGGCTTTAGATAAGTCTCTGTCTGTCTCTCTCTCTCTCTCTCTGACTCACTATTTCAGTCTCTCGTTGACTCGCTCTCTCTCTCTGACTCACTCTTACCCACAGTTTGACTTGATTTGTATTTTTTCAGGGCTGGTTCTGTATATTGTGACGACACGCTGTCTGCTGTTTCTCTTAGATTCTAATAAAGGAGGTTTGCAGCAAATTCAAATTCTCTCTCTCTCTCTCTCTCTCTCTCTGACTCTCTGTCTTTGACTCATTCTCTCTCTCTCTCTCTGACTCTCTGTCTTTGACTCATTCTCTCTCTCCCTCTCTGTCTCTCTCTCTCTTTTGACTCATTCTCTCTCTCCCTCTCTCGCTCTTCGTCTCTCCCCCTCTTTCTAGTTCCCCTCACATTCAAGCTCACACGCTGTTTTTATGAGGCGTCCACTGATCAGCCGAGGCAGAAAAGCCCCAACAATAATCCCAGGATCAATAGCAATCACAGGTCTTTTATAACAGCTAAGGAATGGCCTGGATCTGTCACATACGATTAAATCAGCACGGGCTCCATGCGGATGTCTCATATCAGCTGACCTGGCTCCTTCCCCTGACCTTGTTCTGTTGTCATGGCATCGAGGGGGCTGCCCGTAGCAGTCGTCAGAAGTGGGCCTTTGTGTGATCACCCAGGAACAGTGGCAGTATTGTGGCTCCAGCATAGTCGCCTTCAGCAACAGAACTGCTGTCGTTTCAAGAGCAGAGTTGGTGTAACCTGAATTGGTGGTGAGGTATTACGGGCTTGGAGATTCGGAATGAAATACAGCAACATCTCTGAGGCTTCCATCAGTACATTCAGGGTTATATGATCGCTTGGAATTGTATTTTTGTCAGTACCATTGGGGAAATTATATGACTGATTTTTTTCTTGTAACTATTATACATGAATGACTAATACAAATATATACACATACTGTATATACACATACACACGCACATATATATACATACATACTATATATACATATATATATACATACTATACACACACATACATATATATATGGCCCCTTTTTACAATTATGCTTAGTGCCAGTCTAAGAAGAGTGACGGCATATAGCATCACATGACCTGATCACCTGACATAGTTTGGGAGGCGTTTGACCAGAGACTGAAGGAAAAGCAGCCAATGAGTACTCACCAAAAGCATCCCAGGAGGCCACCACATGATATTGGCACAGCGGAGAAAGCCAGTCCCTGGAGCTAAGGGTGGGATCACTCTGTCAACCCAAGGATTTGAACAGGCAACCTTCTGAGGCCCAACCCACAGAACTATCCCCTTCCCCCCAATAAATATATATATTTTTTGTTGAATACTTTTTTGGTCAGTGCATAATCCCATGGATGAGGGATGTGGTCATCTTGGAATGTTGGAGTCGGCTGGCATTAACTCAGTCCGCATGTTTATTGTTTCATTGGCAGTATAAATGTTTGCTTTTTTCTCCCTCTCTCGTCCCCAGTAAATCCTGGATCCCGCTGGTCATGTGACCATGGTCGGTTTTCCCTCATGCCAGTTTTTTTCCCCTCCAAATCTCTTTGCCCTGTAATTTGACATGGGAAACCCCTTACCTATTCGGCCACCTGTTCTCTGTCCAAATGCTCCTTTTGCTCTCCGGAAAATAACTATTTGCTATTAAGGGGTTATAATAAAGCTATGGAATTATACACATTCACCACATTTACATATTTGGCATTTAACTTTGTTGCAGGAATATTCTGAAGATGTAAACTTTTTTTTTTTTCCAAATCTTTCCACAATAGATTTGTATATTACATTGACCTATCAGGTCTCTATCTAAACAGTTAATATGAGTTATAGCTTTAATGCTATATTGCGCATTGCAGGCGATTTCGGTTCTACAACCCGATCTGACGTTGAGATACTTTCAGTTGCGAGAAGGAAGTGATTAACGATTTCAGGTGGTGCAGCCGAGTAATGGCAGGAAATGAAAGCTGGCGGGTGTGGGAAGCCCATACTGAGCCGGGGGGGGGCTTGGCAGCCAGGCACACCCGTGCCAGTCAGCACACCCGTGCCAGTCAGCACATCCAGTGCTGCAGTGCTCTCCAGAGAAGACCACAGAGGCTTATCGCCAGGCCTGCGATCTAGGCTCGTTTTCCGGAATGTCGACCAGAATTATTATTTAGGCTAGCTTTTTTTTTTAACCTCATCCACTGAGTCAATATTATTTAAATACAGAGTAAATGGAGTCTGCCTTCCCTCACAATTTCAGGGTTTAATGAGTAGATATAACGTGGACTCAAACTGAAAGCCAACACTGTTGTTATTGTTGGAAGGATATCATGTGACATCAGAAACAACCTATCAGAGTGGTGGGGGTGCAACTGATTTTTATAAGGAATTTGTTTCAAAATGTTTCCAGTGATTCACATACATTCTCCAGCAAGAAAATAACAAAAATGCAATACAAACCCCAAATAGCAATACTGGTTAAAATTTAAAAAATGTACTGTGACCTCTTCAAAGAAAGCGTTAGAGGAAAATAGCTTCTGGAAAAGGCAGAAATGAAAGTTTAACTTCGCATTAAAGACAGTATTCCTCCTGAAGCATTTTTTTTGTTTAGTTTTGTAACACTGATGTGGGGGAGCTTTTCAAACACCACATCTGTATGTTAGAGGTTTCGCTAGTCTACTTTTTTGGGGGGAGAACAGCCACCAACACCTACCTAAACACAAAAAAATGTGAGTTTGCAATAATCAACTTATAATTCTTGCAAATGGCAATAATTATGTTTAAATGTCAGTTAGTTGTCGAACGATTGAATGAAATAGGTCTGGAATGACTAAAAGTGGAGTGTTATAAATCTGTAACTACTAACTGTAACTACTAACTGTAACTAGTAACTGTAACTACGGCTTTGGCTGTACTTTCTGTTCCGACTTCGAAAATAAATCTTTTATTCTAAAGGTCAGTAACTCAAAAGCTATGACCCCAGAAGTGGGAGGCACCAAGACCAGTTTCCTAGATGATCAGTGGAGGCAAGTAAACAGAGCAACGCAGGCTGAGCATAGTTGCATGCTGGGAGAGAAGATATCACTGTACTTCAGCCTGAGGGGCGGGGGCAGGGCGAGGTGGCAGATGGGCTGACATGTGTATGGACAGAAGGCCAAACGATAACGTGCATCCTGGGAGCCGGTGAGGGATTGTTAGCGAGGCCTAGCAGTCTTGTCGTGCGTTCCTTTTACCTCTGGAAGTCGGGAGACGAGTCAAATGACGCGCTTCGAGGCCGGAAGTGACGACATGCG
>JAODKN010000044.1:9831679-9847233 GCA_026774425.1 Petrocephalus zakoni
AGGCAGGGAACCACCCAGGATGGGGTGCCAACCCATCACAGGGCACAAGGCAGCGAACAGCCCAGGATGGGGTGCCAGCCAATCACAGGGCACAAGGCAGGGAACCACCCAGGATGGGGTGCCAACCCATCACAGGGCACAAGGCAGCGAACAGCCCAGGATGGGGTGCCATCTAGTCACAGGGCACAAGGCAGGGAACCACCCAGGATGGGGCACCTACCCATCGCAGGGCACAAGGCAGGAAACAGCCCAGGAGGGAGCGCCAACCTATTGCAGGGCACAAGGCAGGGAACCACACAGGATGGGGCGCCAGCCAATCGCAGGGCACACTCACGCACCATTCACACTCACAGGCACACCTGTGCTCAATTTGGCAACTCCAGTTAAGCTCAACATGTTTTTGTACAGTGAGGGTAAACTGCAGTACCCAGAGGAAACCCCATGGGGAGAACATGCAAACTCCACACACATCCACAGGTGACTCCAGCCCCGGTCCCAGAGGTGTGAGGCAACAGTACTAATCACTGCCCCACCATGCCACTACTGCACTAGTGTGAATCATTTTAAATCTAACAATCTTGTATTTTTTGACCCAGTGATCTTGAACTAGGTGATTGGAATGTGGATAATGGTCGGAAGATGAATGGATGGATTGATTTTGGACAGCTGCATGGAAACAATCTGCTTTTGTATTGGCAGTTCCAGGTATTACCCTAATACCTTTTATTTCTCTGGATTTCCTATTCAATAACAACCGTCTGCAAAGCAGGTTTTAAATTGCTGTACTTCATTAAACCTCAGCAGGAATCTTTTTCATACATGCATGTGTATTTTAAATTACCACTTTAGGAGCCCTAGTCTGTACTTTAGTATAATAAAACACATGGTATGATATGTAGTGCAGCACAAGGAAATACGGGGCATATAAGTAACGGCACAATCTCCCTGCAGAGGCAGCAGTGCAGAACGTACAAGAGGAATCTGCGCAGGTATTCAATGCAATTTGAATTTTGGGTAGCGATTACCTCAGGGCGTATTCGCATATAGAAAAAAAAAACACTATTCAGTGAAGGGTTTGTGTACATCTGTCCACTGCCTTTAGCATTGCTGACGTAATGTTTACTACAGACCAGAGGTAGTGGGGGGTAGTTCTGTTGTGGGCACGTCCTGCTCACTGAACCAGAAACCCGTGACTGACTGATGGGTGTGGAGTTTTTGACAATGTTGACATGGGCACACAGCGAAGCAGTGGAACTCTGAAGGGAATATGTGCCAAGAGGCCAAGCAGCATATTTGTGGCTATTTTAGGGGAGAAAAAACTTCATATTTTTTTGCCTATTGCAGTGAAACAACGAGATGGTTACACAGAAGTCGGAATGGCACAAAAATGACTTGTTCCTATATTTTTATTGTGTTTAGACCCATAGCACTGAAGTAGACACAAGTCATTCCACAAGCCAGGAAGATACTGCACCTGGGGCCAGTATCATGAAACGAGAATTGTTGGTCAGCTAGGTGGCTTACCGGACTTAAGGTACCCCAGGTTAAATGGACTATACCTTTGTTCACTTACATTTAGCCCAGCCTACCTTAAATCCAGCAAGTTATTTTGCAAACCCAAGCACCAGCTTTGTGATTTGTTCTTATGGAGATACCAGCAAGGTTGTGTAATCTCCAGTAAACAGAAACCAAAAAAAAAACCAAAACATTACCCCAACCACTCTGCTGTGTTGGATGGGTGCCGTTTATGACCCCAATGTTCAATACATGGCACTTATACACTAATTACATAAAAGTGCCATTAGCTTAGCGCAGCATCGTGTTGAAATGCACACATCAGGTGAGTGGCTAATGATTTCTATTTTGGTCATTGAACATAGAAGACAGGAAAAAAGAACATCATTTCGTATAATATGCTGATGAATAAAAGATGATAAATAACAGTATTAAAAGGTGAGATGATGGTAGTGTAGTGTAAGAATTGACATTATCTATGGGTTACAGGATAAGGTGGCTGAGAGATGTAAGCCCTATATTGTGCTGATTTTGCATTTGCCAGGAGGGACTGGAAGTATTTTTACAGTCAACCTGCACAACATGTCAGTCAGTGACAGTGTAATAGGAAATGTCATTCCTGATAATTAATTGAGAATTAGCCAAAAATGAAATAAGAAAAAAAGGAGGCTGGCATCTATTGTCACTTCATTAGAATATCATTGTGTTTATGATAATAAAAATTATTATAATTTATGCTGCAATGTCAATTTTTTTCTTTGGTTTTGGTTCATTTTGAATAAGAATGTGATGTGGAGTTCTGCCTGAACGTGTTAATAGCATTCAGAAAAGTAAAAAAAACTGCAGGACTTTTGCATATGAACACTTGCAGCCATTTTCTGGAAAGAGAACCCTCAGACACTAACTTTATGACCAAGCAGGACTTGCCTCCACATAATAATGGACAATTTGTCATATAGAAAATAAACTGTGATAAGCAAATATGAGTGTGACATGGCCAGGGAAACAGAGCATGTCAGCCTGGTTTGGCTCAAACATGGTTCTAACAGCGAGTTACATTTTTGCTGTTCATACATTATTATAGGGTCAGTGGGGAGCCATTTCAACTTGATTTTCTGTCTGTTTTTATACGACTATGTGGTTTGAGTGGGAAATAATTCTGTTGTCCAAATAAGCTGCCTTTTTATCTACAGGAGCATTTTGTGTATTCGTATTTAAATACGTCTTACACAACAACAGGCACATCATTCCATAGATGATTCTACACTAAAAATGAAACTAGTAACTTACACTACTGTGGGAAACGGTACACCTGCATTTAATCACATTTAGCTAGAAAGAGGGCAATTCACGTCACAGTGAGCAATTGGGACCAGTCGTGGAAATGAAAATAGGTTTTTTTGTAGGGCATAGGTTTGTTAGAGTTGAAAGAGTCACAGGGTGGAGGTAATGTACTTTTTTTTCACACTATTATTTTGTAATGAAAATGTTTTTGATTGGACAAACACGGTGCATTTATCGAACTGAGGGATATACAATTAATATATTTAACCAAAAGCTTAATTAATAAAAGGCAGGAACTGAGTAAAGCTGACTATAGAATGAAGGGAATAGTAGTTATATCCAAAATAGCAGTGTTTTTAAGAATTCAGGGTATCAAAGTGATTCATATGGTAGCATTGTCACTATGGTTATGTCTTATCATATTTGGATGTTTCAAGTTTCTGCTCTCGTCCCTGTTACTTAAGCTCAAAAAGTGACTGTTAGTTGCCAATGTTGAGTTGCCATGCATGTTTGCTTACAGGAGTTTTACTTACACAAACATTCTGTGGGTAGAATGAAAAATGACTGGTTTGTAGAGATAGTCAATCAGATCACGTGTCAGATATCAGACCACCTAAACAGACGGCTGCCTCCTCTATAATCTGATTGGCTATCTCTCTGAACCAATCATTTTCCATTCTGCCCCCAGACCACATGTGTGTAAGTAAAACTCTCATGAGCTACATGTTTTCCCGTGAGAGTCTGATGGGATAATCAATTAATGACATGGATTATTCTTAATATTAAATCACACATACACACATACACACACACTACTTCATGTCTCCTCCATCACGGCTAATTTGCGTTATGACGGAATTTGCCTTAATTTGGAGAGCTTGAAAGGCAATCATGAGGTTTAGTATATTTCCAGCAACAGAGGCTGGTAGCATGAGCCCCACTAGGCATCTCCCTACAAGTGGAGTGATTACCATCCCCTCCCTTATCTCCTCAGTGCCCATGGCTCTGCTTTGCCTGTTTCCACGGTCTAAAAATAGACGGCAGCGGGCTCCCAGTTAATCCGCGCTGCCAGTTTTACTGACGGGAGAAGCTCTCCTCCATTTACATTCACACAAACTGCGTAAACGCCTCTCTGCCATTTAGCGAAGCCCGTGTCTGTGCGCTGAAGGGAGCTATGCAGGGGAAGGTGCTATACAAATACTCTACATAAATACATTAACTGAATTTATTTCATAACTGCACCGTAATTTGTCTGCAAGTATGAAATACGTTGCATTTTTTTCATGATTAGTTGTTGCAGACCCCGTATTTCATACTGCCCTCCTCACAGTAAAAACCCTGTAGAGGTTTATAGCACATATCTATGATTTATGGTATAAAGGTTTTTTTTTTTAAACTATACATTTTATCATGAGAGCCAGTGAATGAAGTCTAATATGAAACTCTCCAAATAATTACTATAATTACACCATGGCAGCAAAAATGGCACACCCTCTTCATATGAATTTGTTTTTAGCTAGATCTTTAACCTAACAACAACCTCAATCAAGGCAAACAAAATATATGTTTTCACGCCCCATCGTGAGTGCTACTGAAGTGTTTTAAAGATCAGATTTTAAGGGTTGTCTCTTCACTGAGCGCAGGTATTTCCAGTGTTGATCGATGGCACCGTTAATCGGCATCCAAGTGCAATTAACCTCATCCCTCATTTTCTGAGCACATTCCCCAACTGGACATCGGCGGAATGATGGCTTCCCTGGCTGAGCTGTTGAATAATCTTTCATGCTTTGGATCTTATTGATTCTTGCCTCTTGGTTTTATCACGGTGTTCAACAGGATGTGACCGCTCCTGACTGCTGGCGATGTAATTTCCTCGTTAATCTTCCTGCTTTCAAAAGTAAATTGCTCCACGAGTCCTTGGGCAGGTGTATTTGTCTAGTTCATCTCCAAAATGTTGCATTGTATTTGTTATTTATTCTTTCCGATGGCCATAATTGCCAATTCAGCTTTAGCTCTATAAATGCACGTCTATAAATCGTTAAAAGCTTTGCTGCCTGAACTTACTGTTTGGCAGACCTTAAACGACCAGGAAATGTCTGGAGACTAGTTATAAATAACATTAGCAATGTCTGTTTGTTATTGATTTATAAATTGTTCATAAACCTTTTTATGGGTAATGCCTTAACGTAAAGCCTTATTATATATCTATTGTTTCCCATTGGTGGAGTAAATAATGCAAAATAAACTTATGGATACCTGATACCACTTAGGAGCAGAGGACACAGACACCTGAAAAAGATTTAATGGATTTTGACTATAAAGGGCACCTGCAAACTAAAGGGACATTTCTTAATAGTAACTGGAAACGCACATGGCATGTCACTACTCTTAATACTATTTCAGATGCCATTGGTTGTATTATTCTGTGAGAATACAGTCCATAAATAATAATACTGATTATGAAAATAAGTATTTAAATGGATACAAAGGCCTTTATTTACTTGCTGTTTTGCTTTAAATGGGGCAATCTAGTTGTGCCATAAAGTAAAGCTGGTAGTAAATAATACTGCACATATTGCTATATATCCATCTATCATGCATTACAGTGACCGTAGCGCCTATCCCAGGAGGCATAGCACAAGGGACATTCGATTTCCAGTCTATTGCGGGGCACATGCAGTCACACATGCACACAATAGCACATTTAGAGTCAGAGGTTCACCTAAGTATTTGTTTTAGAGCTGCAGGAGGAAATCCACATTAACGGACAGACCTGGGGGGGTGTTCCACGAAGCAAGATTTCCTGCTTAGCTGGATGACTTGTCAGATTTAAGGTAGTCTGGGCTAAATGTAAGTGAACAAAGATAGAGTCCATTTATCCCAGACTGCCTTAACTCTGACAAGTTATCTGGCTAAGAAAGAAATCCTGCTTTGTGGAACACCCCCGTGGAAGATGAGTGAGGCAACAGTGTTACCCACAGAGCTATCTTGGCGCTCATCCATATACTAATAAACAACACATCATCATTTAATAATGCGCTCTTGCATTCAGTTTATGTTATTTGTTTTAACAGGTTCTTTATTTCATTGTTGAACCCTTCCATTCCTCTGACCCCCCCTCAGCATGTGTCCAATCTGCAGGGCACAGACAGAGCTTAGAATAAGGTTGCTGTTGTCAAGCAGGCCATCGTGGTGTCCCATGTCGGAAAGGGGAGGAGTTAATGGCACGGAACAGCTATTAAGGTCAAACGCATAAATCACTGGCGAGCCGTCTGACGGAAACACTGGCCGTAATCGCCGTAAGATTTACAGCCGTCAGGCCCAGCCTAATGTATGTGAGCGCCATGGGCACACTTGCAAATGTCAGACCTTCATTTCCCTGAAAGATTACGCTGTAAATTTTACGTTTTAAATTTCCATCACGGTAGTGAAAGGGGATTGTGCAGTAGGGGAGAGGCACGCAAGTGGGTCAGGGTTTCCTTTTCCGTCTCCCACTTCCCTGAGAAACCCCCCCGGAACGGGATAGTCTCCACTTGAATGAGGAAGAGCAGCTGATGGGTAAAAGTCATTGGCAGAGACCTCACGGCGTAATTACCCCCACACTGATGTTACAGTTTCTACTTGAATGGGACGTAGAGGTGTATCGACACTTGCGATGCGGCCCACTAGCTGGGCCAAGAGCCATTTTCAACGCAGAACTGAAGACCAGATGGGGAAAAAGACAGTGTCACGGTTGACGTTATATGACGACCAGTCGCACCTCTCCCTGAACGCTCCGCAGACATTAATTAATGTTTAAAAAAGCAACCGCTGTGAAATACTCTTTTTATTTGATCCGTCCAAAGCAATGGTTAGAACTCTGACAAAAGAATGAATAGACATTTTTCTGGTTGTTACACTAATGAGCTTTCAATCATTTCATTATTTTATTGTTTACACCTCACTTTTATTCCATGTGACATACTTCATTATCTATTTGTTCATCAAAATTTTCATCAAAATATTTTACTTTGCATGTGTTTAATCACATACTGTGCTGCTTTGGAACTTTTATGTATTATATTAAGTTAGACATTTTTTTATACATGGAACGTTCTTGTAAAGACTTTCAGAATAATTTGGTCATTTTGACACCGATACAACCTCATTATTAATAAAAATTGCCTTCAGCCTCAATCCATGGCCAGGGCCACATTCCCAATAGACAATGCAGGATCATTTTTGCCGTCTTTAGTAGAACATTGAGTACAATGTCAAAACGTTGTCCTTCTCGATTATCTACACTCAGCCTGACCTTGCTGCTGTCATACTTGTCAGGGACTTTTCTTCTACGCCATGATGGGAGTTGATCTTCCGGAGCGGCGCTGTGTTTCACCATGCTGTCCGAGGGTGGTTAGGGTCAGTTGGGGGCTTTCTGAAGGTATCAGAGAGAGCCTCTGTCAGGCACAGATAGCCGACGACTCCCTGCAAAGCTCCAGCTCATGTTTGACAGCCGTGTGTTGCCCGTTGTGCTTTTGATAAACGCCTTTGGCAGGGAGTGGGGTTGCGGAGGTGCCGAAAGCGCTGATTACTGACATAGCTGACTACACAATGCACAGCACATGCCAGCGATGGCATCAGGTAAGCTTTATGACCTGAGGCACTGCCGATAATCAGTGGGGTAAACCCAAAGCTCAGCTCTGCTCTGTTCTTTGGCCTGAGTGAGCGGACATACCGTCAGACGGCAAGCGATGGCCGGCAGGCAGAGCTGTAAATAGAAGCGCACGTGCGTTGACATTTCTAGATGGAAATGTTCTTTCACCTCAAACATTATGCTAGAAGCTGAAATGTTCATTTCCAGTGCTTGCCTCCCCAAACTGCCACATAGAGACCAGTCAGAACAAATCCATAGAAATAAGCAACCAATACGATGTGAAAGATTTATTATTACATGCAAGACTATTTTTATTACTATACAACCTTATAAATGGCACCATGTTCTTTGTTGGTTTGGTTCTTTGTCTGGTCACATGTATTCTCTGAAAAATACCAAGAAGAGGTCACATGACTTCTCGTCACAGACAGCCTGCCATATGTTTGGTACCCTAACCTTTTGTGGAAGGGAAGTTGCATTGTGCTGGTTGTTAAGCTCGGACATCACAATCGTTCTCACTTCACCGAGGTCACAAATTAGCGCTCTGCGTATCCGTCACAACTGTGCTGAGCGATACCGCATCACGAGATGCGTGTTAGCTTCGCAGGATTTCAGTTGCCCCATGAAATCGTGCTTGGCGAGAAGTGTAAAGGTGAGTCAGATTTCGCTACATTTTCTACTGGTGGATTTATTTTACAGCAGAATGGCCTTAAAAAAAGTCAAGTGAATTCTCTGTCGGTATCGGCACAGCCCATACGCCGAAGGATGTGCAAGTCAGCGGCGGCTTGAAAATGGGACTTGTTGATAAACAAACGATTCTCTCCACCAGCTAGAGGAGCGATTTGTCAGCTGTGTCGGGCCTAATAACACTCATCTACAGCAGCTGTTTCCAGGCTATGGTCACCCACGGCAACGCCCAGCGTGTCATCTTGCTGGCGGGCAGCCCTTGGAAGTACTGGCCGGTTCACGGTTTGCCTTTAAATATAGCCAGCAAATGCCCCAATCCATATGTAATGCTTACGGGAGTACGCAAAGCTGGAAAAGAAGGGGGTGAATGGGGAGGGTGGGGGTCTAAATAAATAATGAGCTTTGTCAAAGCTGGCAACACGTGGTGGGACCTGCATGTAACTGCCAGAAGCAGCACCCCAGCTAAAACACGTCTGGGATTGGGATAATTTAATTCCACCTAATTTGGTTTGCAAACGTCATAATAATTTACATAATTTATCATAAGGCAAAATCAGTCAAAACTGAATTCCCCCCGGCACAAACTATTGTCAATAACAGTCTGTTTAATCACAGGGTCATGGTCATCGAAAGACTGTCCTGGGAGAGCTCAGAGGGTCTGGCCCTATATCCCATGGTACTCTCAATATTTATTAATACATGGGTACTTAGTCAAACACACTATTTTTATTATTCGCAATATCGACTGTATGTCAGAGCAGAGTGTGGCGCAGGGGGTTAACCCTCAGTGCCTGTGATCAGTAGGTTGCCCGACGTCTGTGGGCCCTTGAGCAAGGCCCTTAACCCCCAGCTCCCTGGGCGCCACGTAAGATGACGGCCCTTCACAGCCAAATTTGCTCACATATTTATACAGTGACACTGCTGTTGTGTCTTGCACTTTATATTTATTGTTCAGTATTTATGTTCAACTGTTCTGTGTTCTAGCTGTCTGATGCTAAAGAGAACTGCAGTTCCAGTCTTTAATGTGTGTAAAATGACAATAAATATGTCTCAACTTAATACTTCTCCCGGGCTGCATGTCTATCGACTGTGAGAGGACATCGATGCCGCTGGAGGAGAGAGCTCCAGGCGCGGAGTCACAGCCACAATGCTGCTAACGTCTCCGTCTTCAGGAGACACAATAAAGCGAAAGGTAGCAGTTTCAGTCCTCGGCTCTCAGAAGGCAGCCAGCGGGAGAGTGACGGCGTGCGCAGCAGGGCTGCCCGACTGCCGCTTCATGAGCTTCAGAAAACACGTATTTATCAGCTCCTGTCTGTCACCCGAAACACCCTGTGACGTGACTCACTCTTCAGAGAAATGTCACCAAAATTACGAGAAGAGGAGGGGCAAAGTGCAGGTTCCCGAGGACTGCGGTTAGGGACACCTGTGCTACAGTTCCCCTTTCTATACTGATACTGTACCATTCTTATTTAAGCGAATGCAGAAGGGCCTTTGAAGCTACGGAGATGACAGACAGAGATGATACATACCCTGATGATACTCAAATGTTAGACAGGGAAGCTGCTCTGATCTACTTTTTGTGATTTGTATACATGCACATTTGTTGAGTGGGAGATACAGTCATGTCCTTATTATGAATATATAGTAAACAATAACTATATAAATATAATTTAAATAATAACTATAACTTTAATAAAAAATTAGCTGAAGACAAAGTAACAAAAGGATATATTATGTTGTTTTTATTTGTACCATAAATTCAGCTTTTTGGAAATATATATATATATAAAGATTTGTAAAAGGAGTGGTTTTTGTTAAATGTCCAGCGATGTTGGTCGATGATAATCATACTGCAATCATAAGGTTCATAACCAGAATCTGTGACCATAAGCTACAGAACAAACTGATGAGATGAATGCTAAATCTAAGGTACGGAGAGTCCCGTGTGATGCCACTGTGCCTCTCGCGCTGCACAGAACATCGTCGCATCGAACGGCAGAAAAGCTCCGCGCTTAAAACTAATCATCTCGGACTTCAGTGGGATGCAGTAGACGCGATGTTCCAGAATTTCACGGCAGAACGATGCAAGTTGGGTTTACGTGACTATCAAAGCGTAAATCAAACAGCTGAAAGGATGAGAGGGGCCCCATTTCCCTGAAACGCCAACACTCGCACACGTCTGCTGTTGGGGGGCTGAGAAAATGGCCAGTAAATATCGAACTAAATAGCGACGATGAGGGGGAGGAGAAGGATGTGATGCTGAAGCCGCCTCCCTCGTTTTTTACGTGGGGGGAGAGCAGCTGCAGCTTCACCAAAGGGATTTTCCGGCATAAAAGCAGGTGCGCTTCATACTGAAAGGAAGATCGCATCATTGTGTTACTGTGCGTCATGCATTTTAGGCCCCCTCCAGCGGCACTCTTTATATACGGCTAAAGAGCTAAATGATGCTTGATTTGCTCACTTTGACATTTTTGTAAAGGAAAAAAAATCTAACGTCTTGTTTAGTTTAAGAATTTCTAGCTACACGCTCAGACTGCAACAAGCCTCGTTAGCACTCCTTTATCATTCACATCTGTTCAGCATGCTACGTCCCCAGTGCAATCGCCATTTTGTGTGGTTTCACATCTGCCAATGTCCCGTACCAAACTTCATTCCTTAGCAATACATGTACTTATTATCGAATCAGATGATTGGTTGGTGGTTCAGCGGGTCACGTCTTGGTAGTTGTGATTGGACGGTCAACGGTTCAAATTCTGTCCTTGGAAAAATAGTTGCAGAATAGGCCCTTAACCCCATCGAAACAGTCCAAGGGTGTTGGATAAGTGGCCTGATCCTGGACTTGGACCCTGAGCTTCATTCTCTGTTGTGTGTGTCTCTCAAAGGATAGTGGGGTGAAAGGAGCATTCCAATGTATGTTTCATTCTTTCAAATGGGGTCATGGTGCAGGTTTGTGTGCTATATATATGGTAGGTGTGGCCTGAGGCCAGAAGTACAATGCAGTGTTGGGCTGCTTGAGACAAAGGTGCTGCATGTGTGCTTGTAAACACAGGCCCCATTTCCAGACACCCGATAACATGCATACACACCCATGACGTGGGAGTTGCTGTAACCAAGCTGATTTTAAAGGCTCCCTCTTGGGCTTCTGCCAATCTCCCTGTGATTTCCCGGCATCCTGTTTGACGTGAAGATCCCTAAGACGGTTTGAATTGATTTTGTGATGCTCGGCGCCTCCCGAGCCTGAACACACAAGTGACCTCAACCGGCAAAACTGAATGTCTCTCAGATGGGAGTGTCTTCAGAATATCTGATCAGCTCTCTGAAAATACAGTGTTGGATGTCTGTCAATGACGTACTGGGGGCTAAACCAAGAAAGATGCTCTTTAAAAAAAAAAAAGACTTAAAATGTAATTTATTGTCTTCATTCAGGCACTTTCATGGTAAATACTGATTTGTTTTGGCAATAATGTATGAAAATCTGCAGGTTCATTACTGCAGGCAGGAGAAGCTTAGAAACGGTAAACAGCTCTGTTCATATTCATTTTTATGTTATATGTACAACATTTTTGTGTAACACTGCTTAAAGTCATAGTGTACAGACAATGTGGTCTGGATCTGAAGTAGTTTGGGTAAGACTTTACTTAAAGCAGTCATTATACTGCGTTACACATACCTTCATAATGCAATGTATTATAAACCCGGCTATAACTATTTATAAAAAGGCATAATGCATTACAGTCATGTGTATTATGCATCATGAATGCTTTATGAAGGTCTCATCTATAATGCACTATAAACACCTTTATAATGCAGCATGAAGCACCCTTAATACTTATACTGATCATTATAATGCATTATGAAGGTATTTATAGTGCATTATAGATGAGACCAGACGAGAGACGGATAGCTTCATTCAAGTCAAAGCAAAACTTTCGTCGTTTTAGTTTGTCAGCAACGTTTTGTGCTCATCAGACACTGTGTTCTGGATTTGAAGATCCTGGTCCAACATAAGAGTGTACCTTATTTGATGCAGAATAGACCAATGGGGAAGGGGTTGACTTTTAAAGATTATGGACTATATTTAATATCAAATAATGATAATGATCATAACTATTGGGTATCTTTTCATCTGGAGCCATGAAATCTTTTTTTTCCCACTAGACTGCACAGACTATAGGTTAAAACTCCCAAAGGATGTTTTGCTTTTAATAAGCTGTAACAACACTGCCTGGCTAATCTATGCAGGTTTGATAAACCTGATAAGGCGTCTGCCCTGCATCTGTGCTCCCCAAACACCACTGTTGTACTAAATAATTTGAAGAATGTCCTTTACTCGTTGCCCGCAGCCTTTTGTGGAAAACAGACCCCTAACCTTATCATGAAAGTAATGGTTTCATTAGAAATTTAAAGTGCCATTTAGCCACCAAACCAGAACATTAGTTTTATTTCTTTTTGAAGTTTCCATGTACCGTATCTGGTGCCCTTTTCACTCTCTGCTATGAAATCCATGTTCCTGGAAATCCTTCTGAGGAAAGCGCAAACGGAATGCCGGTCCTCGGTGCCAGGGCTGTGGGGCAAAGCTTCGCCGTAGAGGTCGTCCGGCGACACGCTTTCGAAAGTCGAGTTAAATGGGTCAGGGAGTCATCGAGTACAGCGCAGCGCAAACCTAATACATAACAAACAAGGAAGCGGCTATTGTGAAAAATTGTCAGAAGGGTATTTTGTAAGACGTTCAAGCTCAGTGGGTTAGGAATATGTGCCCATGTCTGGCAGGTCAAATCCCATGACTGAGAGAGTAATCAGGTTACCGTTGGACTCCTAACCCCTACTGCTCCAAGAATGCTGGCTGACTTTGCTTTCTAGCTGGAGCGTTTCCCTGCGGGATCAAATCCTCTGCTTGGCTGAATGATATCGCCATTAAGGCGGCCGTACACTTCGAAATTTAACATGTCGGCGAGACCAATCTGTCGCAAACTTACAATGAAGCTGCTGCCTTGTTCGGTTTTCGTTGTGCAGCAACTCTAGAGGGCGCGGAATGTTTTCGATGCACGGAAATAGCGATCGCTGCGGTTATTACGTATCACGTGACGTCGTGTTGCCAAAACAACATTTATTCCGTCAGTTTCATATGGGCACCTTACTTATATGTTTCTCATACAGGCAAGAAGGCCCTTAACCTCAATCGCTCCAGGGACTGTGTGATCCTGCCTTTTCAATGTCGCATTACTGAGGGCATAATCGTCTGCTAAATAAATGCAATTTCGCCCCATACTTCTCAAGCTAAGCCTCCAGTCCCAAGCCTATAACATACATTATCTCATATTCTGCAGAAAAGGTTAGCCTCCATTTTTCAGTATAATGTGTCAACATGCTACATTTAAGGGAGTATAGGCTGTTCACCATCCTAATAAATAAGATTTGAAACACTAAGAATCCATTCATTTTTCCCCCCAGATAGTGTAATGTATGATTTATGTCAGAATGACCTTGATAAAAGAATAAAGGGGTAAAACCAAAGATACAACAGCCTGATGTAGTATTACAGCGAAGTGAGCGAGTATTAAAGGGAAAGACACGCTAACAGCGTCACGGATCAGAGGTAGCCGGGCCAGTGGTCACTGCCGTCGGCTGCAATAATCGCTTAACAGGGAGGTTACTGTCTGGCTTTTCTAGATTCTGCCCACCCCCCCACTCCTGCAGGGGATTATTAAATGCGCAGGAAATTACCTTTCGGGGAACCGCGCGTGTACCGATCAGCCCCTTCTGTGGAAACCACGTCAGCGATGGCTATTATGGTTGTCCCCCCCCAACCCCCCGAGAACAGACAAGGCGGTTCCTCACAAGTAAACAAAGCGCCGGGAACAGAGGCAGCTATCTGGACGGCGTCATATGAGACGCACGGTGCTGCGTAAAGTGCCGGGCCGGGGTTCATGCAGGGATTAACATTATGAAAGGTTATCGGGTTTGTTTATCCAGCGGAATGCAATTCGGAGCTTCTTGCTTCATGGATATTTCCTGGTAACGTGAGCAGTTTGTTTCCCAGAGTCCACTGGCAACATAGCCTAAAACAAACATTACCTACAATTCATATGGGGAAAGGGGAGGTCTGAAAAGATACGGGCAGAAGAAAAAAAGAGGAAATAAGACATTTCTGAAGTTTTAATAGCAGAAACTGCACACAGATTGCAGTTTAGGATGCAGTGTAAATGTGAAAAGTACCAACGCAAATACTGAGGCAGACACCACCACCCCCCAAAAAAGAACAAAGCGTCTGAGACACCTGCAAACCCAAACAGTGTCAGGCTCTATCAGTCACATGCAACCACTGGGCAGCCAGCCAGCCAGCCAGAGAGGCCCGCTGCTCCAGGGAGCCTTCTACTTCCTGGTTTTATTCCATCACCTGACCAATCGCCTGTCATCAGGTGACTCAGTCCACCCTATCAGGAAAGGAAGCTCACCATCCTCCACAGCGTTGTTCTAAATTCACCACATGCCTGATTTCTGCTGCTGTTATCCCGATCACACAATTTTTATAACCTGCAGTGATCCTTACTCGAGCTATAATAATTTTCCCATCTGTTCAGCTCAAAGATGATATTCGCTCTAAAATATGTTATTGTATTTGTTATTGTGCAAGGTTTATTGTGAGCGTATTGCTACTCAAAAATATATATTATAACATGTCGGGGTAATTGTGCAGCCAATGAATGTAATATATATTTGAACCATATTCAAAATGTTTGAGTTGTGCTGGATTCAGGAAAGACCTTTCAGTGAGTAACCCTCTAAAGCTGAAGACCTTGGCATCTGAAATAGTATTGATTTTTATTCTACCTTGATTCGAACCTTGTGTGCATTTTGTTTTTTCCAAGAAAGCACAGAGAATAAAACAATCCAACACACTTGGCTGCCCTTTTTATTGTTAATGGAAATTCTAGCCGCATGCCTCTAATTTTATATTATCCCAATTCAGTATCTTGGCAATATTAAAAGTCAATGTAACATCGCATTTGGTACGAAAGGCATAAAATGCAGGGCACATTAAACGGCCAGACTAGATTTCACATTTATAAATAGATTACACACTTTACTGACGTTCCTTCAACAGCTTTGAATCGTCTATAGAATTTGGAGGTAAACAAAGCCGGGCTAAAACCGCTGCCCGCATATCCTGGCACGGCCATCGACTCCAGACAGGAAAGACCCAGCTCTTAATGTGCTCCTAATTGGTTTCCCAGAGTCGCAGCTGTAACAAATTGCAGATGACACAGATTGTGGAGGATTCTTGCATTCCTCTTAATAAGCCGCCATCCTCCCCCACACAGCCGCACGGGGGGGGGGCGGGGGGGCGGGGGCGGCGGGGGGGGGGGGCCGGGGGGGGGGGGGGGGGGGGGGGGGGGGGGGGGGCGCGGGGGGGCGGCGGGCGGGGGGCGGGGGG
>JAODKN010000044.1:9854399-9866016 GCA_026774425.1 Petrocephalus zakoni
CCAGAATACCCATATAACATGGTTAGAACATACTCTCCACACACACACACACACACACACACACACACACACACACACATATACTGTACACACTTTGGGCAAGTTAGAGACACCAATTTACCTAAATGTGTAACCTTGGACTGTAGGAGATAACCAGAATACCCATATAACATGGTTAGAACATACTCTCCACACACACACACACACACACACACACACACACACACACAATGGACTGTGGGAGGTTCAACCCTCAAACCTGTAGGTGTGAAAAATAAATGCTAGTATTGTCTACATTTATTTGAAATGTTATGCTTATCAGTAGCTGAAACATGCTGCCAGTCGGTCCTAAAAAGCAGCAGTTTCTGACATAAGAAGCTGCATATAGATGAATGGTGCATGTTCCTGGTCTCGATATCCCCAGTGCTTACCACCGTGCACATTTCTGATGTATCATCTCTCTCATCGGCACCCAAATTACCATCTCAGGCATGTTCCCTTTCCTGTTGGAGAAACTCCATAAAGCGGGAAGTATCTGGTTGCTAATGCTAGTCAAATGTTGACTAATTATGGGATTATCCAACCTGAGCAATAGCAACCCCTTCTTATGGATTGTCTTTTGGGAAAAAAAAACATCTTGCCTCTCACTTCCGAGCAAAAGGCTTCCCCAAGTAAACAAGGACAAGCAGCTGTGGATAGATTCTCAAATGTAATTACACTGTTTTTTGGTTTTATTATTATTCGAAGGCCATAAATGGCAAGTTACGACACAGCATCTTAAAACTCTGAAGGTCATTTGGATTTCATTTCTCCCCCATTAGAGATGCCAGTGGAGAGGGCTTATTGCACTCATCTGCCTCCTCGTATTTTGCAATCGGCATTTGTGCAAGTCAGTGTAGCAACCATGCTAAGTGCCCATCACAGAGTTTTGTTAGCGAGCGAGCATAATAGTTGAGCCAACCTCATTGTAATGATATTGGTCAAACAGTATTTGTCACGTCGTTAAACCTCAATTACAGTGAAACAAGACAGTGATCCAGAGCAAATATCAGTTTGATTTGCATTAGCATTCATAATATGAAATGATAATGGCGATGTTAGTCTCCAGGAAAGTATGACATACGTCATAGCATAAAAATCTCGGGGGGAACGGAAAACACTGATCCCGGTCGCGCCTTCATTGTTTGCTCTGATTGAAGACACAAGGCCACAAATGGAAACTAGTGTGGATGGCTTTGCATCAGAACAAAGAAAACCTTTCTCAAAACAAAGGGAAGTGGGGGTCGGGAATGAACTTTCTTCTAGGCTAGGGCAATGGAGGCAAAGTCTTCACTGACTCACTCAAGCCTGTGCTGGACGAAATTTACCAACACAGAAATATTAATCCAAAAAAACTGTGGAGCCTCTTCAGTAATTCTATTGTTCTTCTATTCTCCCTTGTGAGATCTACAAAGTGGACTTTTTCTCCCGTGGAACATATTGTTTGATGCTTGCTCAAGCTATTTTTTATGTATTTGTCGTCCAGAAGATAAGGAAAGAGAAAAGTGCGGCGGTGACTAATGCAGATGCACAACGTTAAATTGGATTACGCTAAATCCAATGAACGATCCTGCCATAACCTCGGGACATGCGGCTTGGCAAGGCCGGCGATAGGTAAAATGATTAACGGAGAAGAGCAAGGACGGTATGATGCAGCTTTCGGGTTTTGCTCTGCAAAGAGTCCGCGTCCGTACGCGGCGGCGTGTCTGCCTGTGGCAGCTTTTGTGCTGGGCGAATCTGGAAAAGGCAGCGAGTTCACACAGCAGGGAACGCGCGAGTCATGTGGTGAGGCCCGGCCCAGCAAGCTGGCCCACCCTCGCAGAAAAGTAGGTGAAAGGGCGTCTGCTCTCAGACAGCTTCGTTCCTAGAACTGCTCGCTTCAGAAGGAGGGGCGGTTTTTATGGGGAAGTTGGGGGGATGGTTGGGGCCTGCCAGACGCCTTTGTGGCAGCACACAGGGCAAACTATGGCCTGGTGCTATGCTGACACCACATGCACACATAACACAAATATACCACTTTATTTGGGAACTCTTTTCCGCTTTTACAAGACAGATAAGTCCAAAGTTACAAATACTTTTGGTGTCAACATAAACACTGCCTGCTAAGCCCTCTGATTAAATCCTAGAATGGCTTCCAGCAAATTTATTTCAGAACTAGGGTCTACTTACATAAATGCGGAAGGTCATATTTCATTATTGTAAATTATTGTGAAATGTAGAGAAAAATAGTTTCTGTCCTCAACAAAAGCCAGGGGCAGTTACAGACTGTTTCCATACAGTTATATGGTAGCTGCAGATGTGCAACAGACAATATAATGCTGACTTCTCACATTAAAAGGTATCACCCCTGAAAATCAGTATCCTAAAAGAGGCATATTTTTTATTTAACCATATACCCTGAGATGAAAGCACATTTTTTTTAAATTCCTACAAAACATTTGTTTATTTATGTACATATTATTCCTCCAAAATAATATAAAAACCTTCTGAATATTACTTGTAAAGATGCATGCATTCACACTGAAATAACTTTATATTAAAATGTTTTGTACAATTTTAAAATATTAAAATATTCATGTGTTATCAATTGATACATTATCCATTCCTCTTGGTATAGGGTCGAGGTATTAATGAATGTTATTTAAAATGCAATGGTACAGGTCTGTTGTTTGTTTTGAAATTTTTTTAATTAAAAAATTGCAGAATTTTATCACCCTGACAACAGTTTTGGGACTGGACCAGGTCCTTCTGCTACAACAGCAGCGATTTCAATGGCTTTTTTTCCGCAGAGGTGAGATTGTGAGGGAATCTTAATGAAAGCTTCCTCTGCCAGTGAAAGTCCTGTAGTGTTACTGGTCCATTTTAGGCTATCTGAAATCCACACATGCGAACACATGGCACGTTATTGAAGATTTCGGGAATGTAAGCAGCTTTTCATCCGTGCCGAGTATAGAGCTTGTACAGGATATTTCTTATAAGTCAACAGCGTACCAGCAAATAACTTACACTGGTCCAATAACTGATTCCACACCCTTATCATTTTTCGCATTGCATTGTTTTTAAATATAAAATTTATCGAGAGTCTGTTTCTCAGAGCTTCATTGCCATGCACTGCTTAAACCTTGAGAAGTTTGGCAGCATTTAGAGAAAGAATCTGAAGTCCTTTGTACTTAATATGTAGAAACATTTGTGTGACTCAAAGCCAGGGGGGCAGCTTATGATAGTATTTTCATACTGCGTTAAGCTTTAAAAGGTTTAAAGGGTTGACCTAGATGTATTGTGGGAAATTAATGCGACCGTTCACGCTCCGACAGATTTGCGCAAGCCCTCACCTAGGATATAAATGAAGAGATGCTCTGAATTCTGCATCTACAATGGGAGAGCTAGATTCACCTGAGCGCTGAGGGTTCGCGTGGCTGCAAGCGGGCGGCAGAGTGCCGTGACTGGCAGGAAATGGAAATGAAGCCTGGGCCACCTTCCCATGGCTCACTATGTCAAGTTTGTTTAATTAGTTCATGTCAGCAGTAGGGCAGAGCAGGAATCCCCTGCTTATTGTTATTTTTTTCTGAGTGCTTCCTTCCTTTTCATGAGTAGAATCCCGAATTTTAAGAAAGACGCCCCCCTTCTTCCTAAAGGCAGTTCTGGTTTAATCTTACTGGTATTTTTTATTTAGCTCCACCTACTTGCTGGACTGAAGGTGTGGGTTTGAGCCTGCCTGTGCATGTGAGAAGTGGTTATAGGGATAGGTGGGGGGTGTATATAGCATTAACTTTAGAAACAATCTCTGTTTCTGTGTGTGTGTGTGAGAGAGAGATAATTAAAGAAGCAAGGAACATTCATAGTCAGACAAACACATCCATTTAATATCCCATTTGGGTTGTTGGGTTTCCAGACCTTCGTCATCAGTTTCAGGTTAGGTCAGTTTGGGGAGCATGCAATGATACAGGGCATTGCCAGACCCCTCACTTAAGGGAAACACCTCAGAATTCCAGTCGGCAGCCCCCTGGCTGACACGCGGTCCAATCCAACAATCCACCTCGGATGACCCTCAGGGAATCTCACCACATAGCCGTACCATAACCATAACTGACGCTTCCTCACAATGCAGGTAATGTGCCTCAAATGCTCGTTCAACACAAAGTCAAACCAGCAGTACCCAAGGATACTCCAAAGAGACACAGAACCAAAGGAATCCAGGAGACCTCATGCTTTTGGAAGCACCACACACCCCTTCCAGTGACCTCATTACCCTCCGTGCTCTCCCAATCTGTCTACTGACTTCATAGGAAGAGTCACCGGAGACATGAATGTCGCTGCCGAAGTAAGCAAGCCTCTCAACATGGTCGACATTCACTCCACAGACAGACACACTACTGATGGCTGTGTCCAAGAGGTCATTAAAGGCCTGGATCTCGGACTTTATTCAGGACACTGGCAAACCCAGACACTCAGACTCCTCACTCAGTCTTTCGAGAGCCTTGATCAGAGCCTCCATTGACTTGGCGAAGATCACAGCATCGTCCCCGCAGCCTTCCCTGCCCTCTGCAGGTTCACCTCCTGTGCAATCGCAGTAAGATTGGGTGGTTCACGGCTAATTGGAGGATGTCCAGCATCCTAGCCAGAGAATCAGCGTTAAACAATTGCTCAAAGTTGCTGGCCCAGAGGGTTATAACTGCAGTGGCATCCATACGGACTGTTCTACAACCTTCCCTGACAGCAACTCTCAGAGAAACAGATTCAGATGTGTGCGATGCTTAGACTCCTCTGTAAGCAAGATGTGGATCGCTAGATCATGGATGGTGAGTCACTTGCTCACAGATTCCTCTAACGAACGCCTCCTTATCTGCCCTCAGACCCTCACAACCGTCCTTCTAAGTTCCCAGTACAGACTGGAGTTACCATAAACATGTGCACTGCAACTCCTCTGAATAATATCCAGGATGCCCTGCGATATGAAACACCTCTTCCTGGGAACAGCAGCAACACCAACACAACCCTCAGCAACCTTGAAGGCAGTCTCATGAAAGCCTGCGAGTTCTTCATACAAATTGCATGCAAAACTCATTAGAAACAGCCTGACCTTGGAGTCTGGCCAGGTCCAGCCTCATTCTTCTAGTGGGTGGTAGTCTGCTGGACCTAAGCTGAATCTTCAGAGTAGCAACAATAAGTTTGTGGTCAGAAATCAGAAATCGGGCACTTCTGTAGACTCTGCGGTTCTGTAGGAGCATCCAGCATCTGCCCACGAGAATGTGATCGATCTCATTCATTGCACCACCAATATAGGAATGCCAAGTTCAACGATGTGGCTCAGGGTGCTGAAACCAGGATCCCGTGATCTGCAGCCCCTGACCTTTTGCAAAGTCAAGGAACATGGAACCACTTTCACCATGGTCACCAGACCCATAGATACCTCATGGCCAGCCCTGCTGGTGCCAGTGGTCACATTGAAGTCATCCATGACCTGAGTAGTGTTATGTCATGGGCACCAGGCTTTTACCTTCACTGCTATTTGTTAAGTAGCTTGTCTTTAATTCTTGTATTTTTCAAAAAAATACTAAACTTACTACGTCTAAAAAAACTGTTAAGACCGACCAGCTTAATTCGGATTTTACATGCTGTAAAATAAAGCTGTAAAATAAAGAGATATATGGGAACTGATACCATCATTTGGAGTGTTTTATTTATTCTCTCTTTTTTTGCTCGCAAAAAAAATCAGTTGCTTCATTTATAACAAGCTGAGATACTGTTGCTAGGGGGAATGAGGATAGCTTTTATTGGCTTAGTGGTATCCAGGCAATTAAACAATGCCTACAAGTCATGCTCATATTTAACAGAGAATTACTGCCATGCTGAAATCCCTAGCAACCTCAATTCACTTATTACGCAACGCTCGTTACCCAAGTTGCAGATATATGTAGGCAGCTGTTTAACTACTCATTTAGTGTACCATTAAATTTTAAAAGCAAAAGTGAAGCTAGGTAAATGCAAATGTACTGACTATGACAACTAGAATTTGAGGAATCCGTAAGGCAGTTCCAATTTAATCGATCACTATTAGATCATAACCCTTCTGATTCCAGCAAAAAACAAAGCCAATTCCTTTGAGCTGTGTGCTTCACATTACAATGTATTTACTGAAATACCCGTCCATTTTCTAACCTATTACCCAGTCCAAGGTCAGGAGTGAGTGGGTGAGAGGCTTGGAGACTCTCCAAGGTAGCACAGGGTACGAGGTGGGGCACACCCTGGATGGGATGCCAGTCCATAACAAGACACACACTCATACATTATAGGCAATTTTGAGACAACTGCAGTAGGAGACTGGAGTGTCCAGATGACCTTCACCAATGACCTTCACAGGCAACCCATGTATAATGTGAAAACTCGACACTCAGACAGCTGGCCACAATTCTACCCCCAATCCTGTAATGAGGTAAGAGGAGACCGTCCTATATACTGCCCTGCTATGCCATCCCATTCAATAAAATACCCAGCTCGCCAAGTGAATAAAGTTTTAAAAAATGGCCACTTTATTCAAAGGCCACAGACGGGCACGTAGATATAAACGTAGGTGAGAAATTGTGATATTACCACAAAGGTGAGACAATGTCTTATGGGATTTTCATTCTACCTTTTCGAGCGTGTTTAATACGACGCATTCACAAGAGTGGGTGGGCTGAAGTAGGGCATCTTATCCATGGTCATCCAAGCAGCTACCTCTAATCAATGGCTGCTCTCCTTCTGGTGAGTCGCATCGGTAAGTATGGGCAGGGCACCCTGAGGCCGGACAGTCACGGCAGATTGGGTACGGCGTCTCTCTGAGAGCCCGGCTCTGCTTCACGGTGCACAGCGGGGGCAGATGACTAGCCCTCCCCCCCACACACAAATTATCAATCTCGAGATAAAAATGCCAGCATAAGCTTGTGGAGCAGGTCTTGAGGTTTGCTGTCCCCATTAGGCTATTTGCATATTTCATTTCTGGGGAGGGATTTTTTTAATGGTGGGAAAAAATCGTCATGAGTAGCTTGGTCGTGGACTTATTCTCAACATCGTGGCAGAGTTTATAATTTGTGTGCAAATTGGGCCACTCTCGCAGGCTTTCAGCCATCTATCCCTCGCTGTTTTAGCTACCCGACTAGGGCTGGTGACAATATATTGGGTTCGGAATTAAATCACCCACAGTCTGTTACAGGATGAGTAAGTTGTGCCGCTCACCATGGAAAACGATAACACTCGGCCCCTAGTCTGACTAGAAGGTGGGTTTGCTCTACTTTTGAGTGAGTGCAGGCAGACAAGCCACCCACAGCCTTCGTGGGAGTGATGGACCTCATCAAAGCTCTACTTCGCCAGGGAACGGAACGCATCAGAACACACATGAGCATTTCGGTACCTGTGTTGTAACATTTCGGCAATGACTTGGCTGCACATTTATACATCTGTTACCGTGCTTCTGTGGTCGTGTTCAGATGAGGGATCAACGGGCATTTTAACCTGTCATTAGCTGGAAGGGTTCCGACTTAGGAACCCACAGATTAAAGCGGTTGTGTTTGTAGTCTATCCTCACATTAAGGGAAAAATGTAGAGGCTAGTATTCATGTCCTGCCTGGAGCAGCTCACCAAGTTATGCAATTTCTCAGGGAGTAGAAGCTAAGACTCACTTTCTGTGCTATGTAGAGGGCAAGGTTACCTAGTCGAGAAAAGTGGTCATGCTCTATTTAGTATAAATTTAAGAAAATATATCCACGTGTTGCCATGCAGCATGATCGTACTTAAAGTCTTCGCCTATGCACATCATTTGGCATTTATAAGTCAGTCCTGTGGCCGGAATAAGATCTGAATGGATTTGCCACGGTAATTTGGCCCGGGCCTCACAGACCATGTAGCCTAGAGAGCTAAATATGGGCTCAGTTGAATCTGTTCAATTGGCCCTTCCACCATGCCAGCAAGCACATGATACTTAGATCATGAACCCAGTGACTCCTTAGCACCATATTTAAGACGAGCACATGTTTGCGGGGTAATACCTTTGTAGTGCTTCCTCTCCTGCCAGCCTGTTATCAGTTGATCACAACCTCTGTGTTTGGTTGTGCACACACACGCACACACATATATATATATTTTTTTTGTGGAAGACTGCTGAGTGCCCAAATGCGAATGAACAGAAGGTTTCCCTTGTAAGGATACCTTCACATCACAGTTTTTTCTTCTTCTCCTTCCTCCTTCTTTTTCTTTTGGTTTGACAGTAAGAAATAGCCGCCATGGGTGTTCCCTATTATCCAGGCATGGAGAGGTTCCAGAAGGGCAAGTCTGAACGGACAGATAGTAAAATATTTCCTCCCTCACGCCCTTCCTCTTTTGCTCTCTCTGTCTCTCTCTCTCTCTCTCTCTCTCCCCGTCTCTCTAGCGCCTTCGCGTTCTCTCCCCCCCACGCCCTTCCCCCACCACAGCATGCTCACGCAGCCCGCCTTCCTCCAGCGCTTTTATGGAGCATGAGAAGCTTTCGCTGTGGCTGCCAGCCACTGTCGGTTTTAAGGTGGCCCTGCCAGGTTTCTAGTTCCCTTAAGGTGGAACTCCGATATTAGCCATGCGGAATGCTAGGGCCGTGTCACCATTTAAAGTGGAGGCGGGATTTTAAATGAAAATGAGGCCTCTGTGCTGTCCAAGTTTTGGGGGATTCAGCATTTTGCCAAAGACCTCTCAGTGCTGTGAAAATGGTATTATGGCTTTCTCCGTTCAATATAGTCATCGATTCTGCAGAAAGGGACGTGTGTTTGAGCTGGATCGGGAGGGAAATTTAAGTAACAATATCTGATAGGTCTCAAGTCACGTTGTCACACAGGGACCTGATGATTGACTATACGCCCTGTAAAGCGCTATTGCAGAGCCATTTAAAAGTGTGCCCCTGTTGTATATGAGGTACAAAGCAGCTTTTGTCCTATGGCCTGGTGCTTGGTTGGTAACAGAGGTCACCACCAAGGCCAATTCGGTCATTGTGATCAAAATTATTATTTTCTTCACCACAAACATGGTATTCGTAAATGTAGCCCACTTCGTTTTTCTTTTTTCTTTACTCCGGACTCAGACAAGTCTTGCCACAGACATGTTAGTCCGTGTACAGACAGGTCGACGATCCTCTCTTAGTGCTGGTTGAAGTCTGCTAAAGACTACATAAATATCCCAAACTTTCATGGAGCGTTTCTCCTTGACAGACCGGGATTGCCCCCAGTTGATTAATTATAGCATTTTTACTTCAATGCTGGCTGTTGGTCATAAATTTTCTGAGATATGGCTACATAAATATAATAAATTTAATATAAGGGCAGCATGAAATGAGAGTTAGAGAGGTGAGGAGCTCTCTGTGAGCGCTTACTGGCGGCTGGTATACGTTAGCTACTGCGGATCAGCCGCGGGCGGCTTCAGGTTCGAGGCTGTAAAGAGGGATGAGTGGTTGAGAGCTTGGTTTGATAAAACAACTAGTTAAGGTTCCACTAGGAAGAAAAGAGCAGCAGCCCAGAGCGAGATTTATGTGCAGCTAATTACCCCCCCGCCCCCTACCAAAAAAAAACCAGGCATGTGGATCCAGATGGCCTGCACAGAATTAAAATATTGGCTTGGCAGTCTGAAAATGTGACTCCTTCCCTGCTCTACAAATGCGGGCTGCGGTGTATAATTCCTGCATGGCCGTGGAATTGATACAGCTTGCCATGCAGAAATTGAAAAGGCCTTTCTCCACCTGCGAAAGGCCTGAAAGAAATAACAAGAGATAGTTTGAGATGAAAGTGTTTGCACCCACATTTTGAAGAATGGGGAAACTTTCACGAAATAGAGAAATTTCACTCACATTTGACCCAGCAAGAGAATTGCAAGGTGTTGTCTTATAAAAAACAATCACCTCTGTCTCCAGCTATTTTAAGTCATCCACATTCTCATAACTATGCCATGCCAACTGTGAGTTCCCACAGCAGTGCTCTAAGGACTGACCCGGTTTACAGCACACAGAAAGTGGTCTGGCCTTCTGAACTGTATTTGGGGGATGGTCAACTGTTGGTGACCAAGCAGCTTGAACATAACAGACGTGCCCCAGTCCTGATTTCCAGGATTAGATGGGAAAAAGCCAGACAACACGGAAGTGTTCCTATCAGCTGACCCGGTGTCCCATCTGCAGAAGATTACCAGGTGAATGAGTAACCTGTGGTGATTCATTTTCACTAGTGCAGGGGTACCCCACCCTGATCCTGGAGTGCTGGTGTCCAGCAGACAGATACCAGGAACAGGGCTGTCTGTCCCTGCACTAGAGTCATGTATTGAGAGCAGTTCTTTACTGAGAGCAGTTCTTTATTGCCTAAATTCTAAGCATTCCAACATTGTTTACATTTACATTGTGCTTTAATATTGTTATGTCTTGATTTTTTTTTTATTTAATTTGCACAAATCCTGCTTATTTCCAGGGTCCCCTGTTCCTGGGGAAGGCTATTTCATGCTACCATTTTACTGTATATGGTTGGTGTAACGATAAATCTGTACTTCACTTTACTTCACTACAAACTTTCCTTCAGCTCCATAAGACATGGTTAGAATAAGCAGGTAGGTTCCCAGTAAGAATCGTGTAAGGATACTATAGCCAGGAAGGGACACTTCATCGGTCTCAACTCCTCTGTCCCCTTAACCAGCTCAAACAGCGAAAAGTAAGCGCCAACAGATGGAAGCAATGTCACTAAAATCCTTTACAATCTGACAGATCCTGAGTAAGATACATACTTTCCCTGTGACTGGTGGCGTTTCGGAATAGGAGCATTTCTGATTGACTTTGACTATAATGACTGGAGTGTCTCTCTGCAAATTCTCACCAGCCGAACCCCGCGTCACTTTATTTACCCAAGAAATGGCAAGAACCCTTACAGCAAATTTGTTTGCCAGGGAAAGCAGGGGAACAGGCAGCAGTGATGAGTAATATTCATGTCCAGGAAAAAAAAAAAAAAAACCTTCAAAGTGCTTTTACCGGAATAAAGCAATCTCTCTCTGGTAGAGTAAATTACATCAAGCGGCCATTTGTTCAGCTTCAATATGAATCATATGCAAAAAAAAAAAAAGAAAAACGACGAGAAAAGACACAAGTAATACTTTCACTTGGCATATGAATATAATAGCTGTGGCCTTCAATTTCATCGTGTGCATATAACAATAAATGATGATGATGAAGATAATGGTGATGATGATGATTATAACTATTACTAGTAGTGGTAGTAGTATTGGTATGTTTAATGGAAGGAATTTGGATTTCTTTAAAAAATGTAAAGTGGGTGACGTATTACGTTGTATTAGCATTCCCGAAGACCGATGGCTAGCCTGCCTTTCTCTGAATTGCAGGATATGTAAAGCAGCTACTGGCTCCAACTTCCAGCTAATTTACTGCTACGTTGGCTGCAGTTCCTGGGGTATCCATCCATCTATTGTGTCCTTCTCGAGATTCAAATCGGTCCGCACAGCCCACAGTCCTGGATTCAGCGTCTTCCCTCTTTCCCGGGTTCTTATATTGGGTTCCCATGACTATGCCTCTTGGTACCTTCTTCTGTATACC
>JAODKN010000044.1:9867368-9878916 GCA_026774425.1 Petrocephalus zakoni
ACATTAATTGCTTCTTCCATCGTGTGTAGACCTGAAGTTTTCAGTTTGATATACTTATGATACTTGGATTATGACAGTTGCGTCTTGTTCTGTCGGTTGTCTGGGTGTCTTTCGTCATAAACAAGGCCTTCAGAGTTCTGGAATTTTTGTGTCTCTGTTGGTTCCGCACAAGTGCTTTCCTGGACAGGCATGACACTTAAATTCTATCTAGTGTGACATTTCCACTGCTAAAAATAAAATTTCCACACGCATTAAAGAAGGTCAGTGGTTAAAAAAAAGACATAAGTAAAGACTCCCCGTCAGTGCATAGTGTGAGTGTGTGCACATATATGTTTATCAGATGAGCTCGGGGGATGTTGGGTGTGGAGGCTGCTGATCTGTCTTGATGTGGTATATGCATGCTTAATTAGAATTAACACTGCACCCCACACGTCTTCCTGTAAAATAACAGAATGATGCCTCTGTAGCACTTTAACAATGCTCAGTAAGTGCATATACAGTGCTAGTCAAAAGTATGGACACCCCTACCTATAGAAAAGCTTATTTGCACTATTAATGATGATGACGATGGTAATGACGTTGATGATGATGATGATGATGATAATCACATGATCATTTATTGATCCCCGTGGGGAAATGGTCTTTACTCCTCCCATCTTTTCCATCTTGCTCTCTATAGGCTCTGTGGGTTGGTACTCAAAAGGTCACTAGTTCTAATCCCATGGTCGGCAGAGTGATTCCTCCATTGGGCCCTAGATCAAGGCCCTTAACCCCAACTGCTGCAGGGACTGGCTGACCCTACATTCTCCTCTATGCCAGTTTCATGAGGTGGCCCCCTGGGACGCTTTTCTAGCTCTCCTGAAGGAGGTCCCACATCTATGCTGAGCTCTCATTGGCCGCTTTTCCTTCACCCTCTGGTCAGACTCCTCAGAAACTATTTCTACTGCGTTTATGTCAGGTGACTAGGTCATGTGATGCAACACCATCACTCTCCTTTGTAGGTGGCTTGGTGTGTGCGAACTTGACTACTCCCGTATGTGTGCATTCAGTTAGCTATCTCTCCTTAGTAGTATAAGAACATATTATGTCTAGAGTTGATGCCAAGTAGCACATGGC
Organism: Petrocephalus zakoni; assembly: GCA_026774425.1. Taxonomy (NCBI): domain Eukaryota; kingdom Metazoa; phylum Chordata; class Actinopteri; order Osteoglossiformes; family Mormyridae; genus Petrocephalus; species Petrocephalus zakoni. The sequence continues at coordinate 9,868,485 of JAODKN010000044.1, forward strand.
AAGATGGAGAAACACCCTGGAAAGAATGGCAGTGTATATGTACGCACATTGCCAAATTAAAGCCATCTTCACAGCTAGCTGCAGTATCTTTCAGTCCTAATCCTGCTAGTGCTAATAAATATTTACCTCCTATCATTTCACAAAAACCCTCTAGGGAGAGAAGATCACTAATGCGCTGCTCCGATCACTGAGAGACTGCCTTTGATAACAAAGGAGGGAGCAGTGCTGCATTCAGATGAGCTGTTACTATATAATAAGATTTTATCTCAGCTGCCTCCATTGCCGCTGGCCACAAACGAGAACAACCGGCTCTAAAAAAGGCCGTGTAGATGTGCAGAACTTCATCTGCCTCGCATAGAGCCTTTGGTACGAAATGTGCCCCTAAGTTTTGTTTATTTTCGGAAGGTGTTTGTGCTTTGGGTTGGTTGAGCAAAAATTGGCATTTATTCCATTAGATTTGATGAAACAGCATCCATTGGGTCTCAGGCTTAAAACTGACTGCAATGTTGGACAAAGACTGATGATCTGAAAACAATAACACGAGCTGCATTTTTAAGAATCAAGCAATTTTAATAAGACCAGCATTCATTACAGGGTGTCTTACATCCTATGATTCCTGGAGTAGGCTCCAGGGTCATGGTAACAATGTCCTAGATAAGTGGTGTGGAAGATGAATCGGTGCACGGATGATCGTCATCGCGTATCCTTAAATGACAGAAGCATGAGCCCTAGGGTTTAAGCGCATGTCAAAGTGAAACCTAAGTGTGTGAAGTGTGGGTATCGCCTGAAGACAGTACAAACAACACCTGCTCCTGGTCTGCCTCTCCTGTGTAGGACATATGACCAGCGAGGGGTTAACACCTTGTTACCTTCCTGCGGAGTGTACCGCTCGGTTAATGAAGGAGAACATTTTGTATGTAGCACTAGGCTCATTTAAATTTCACCCGAAAACACGCCAAGACTGGCTCTCCTTGTAAAATCTTGGCCACCGCACTCAATTCCGAGTTAGACCGATTTTGATTTTTTATTTTTTTTTATTATTTTGGAACTAAGCCAGCTGGATACTGAGATAATTGAGTAGGCAGATCAAAGGGAGCCCGGATTTTAGAACGTCCTCGGAGATGATACGGAATAGAAATATGCCCCGGAACCGAGGAATGAACACCAGTCACACGAAACCACCGATGAGAGATCCCATGATGGGGCCCCTGTCTCGATCTCCTGTTATTAGAAGACGTCCCTCGTTGAGAATGGCTCTTCCTGTGTGCAGATGGCCTGACCCACACCCAGACGCACGCACACACATACACACGCTTACACACCCGCACTAATATGCTCTCAGGTGACAAGCTCCTCTGATTTCCTCGTGCTGCGGATTTTCAGCTGCCCTCTCTCCCCCACCCCGAAAAAAAAATCCCTGGCACTTTTCCCAGCTCGGCTCCTACAGCCACATTCCTGCGATTTTCAGTCTGCTCATACCGGCCTAGGATTTCCCGAGGCAAGAATCATGTTCCCCCCTGAAATTCACACAGAAACAAGCAAGGACAGCGGACACTCAGGCCATCTTTGCCATTGTTTCAATAAGCCATAGATACCTCTTCAAGGCTTGCATTACAAATTAGACCGCTTAGGCAGGTCTCAGACACACCTATTTGGTAATCGAGGCGGATGTCATCAAAGAGTCCTAGTTTTCTGTGTGGGGTTATGTTACAGCCAGGGTCCCTTGGTTATTTTCCCCGCTAATTGCAGACAGAGAATCAATTCCCTCCGCAGAGTTTCCTGACAAATGTCGCGGTGGAGACTGCAAGCTACATGTTTTAGCTTGGCAGCTGTAAACCATCCCCGCGTGGAGCCATATGGCGTGATGGGCCAACTGTACAGACATCCGCCTATGTTGCTTGGAAACAGGCACTCGAGGTAGGGGTCGGGAGTGGGTGGTTGGAGGGGATGGCATTTCCTTCCTTTGCTTTATTTACGTCTGGCCTAGTAAAATGTGCACAATCAACACTTATTAGTGTACTTATGAGTGTACACTTATTAGTGTACACTATTGTGTATGCCATATATCACTTCATAATGACATACCAACAATGCTGAGACACATTCCCCAAAACACAGCACAAAAGATCGACTCTGTCCTGGTCCTGAGGCAACCAGCATTTGGCTGGGTGAGCAATGCCTCACCTCTCAGCTGGGTCTCTTTACAGCCCTCTGGGCCGCCACAATGCCAGCCGACATGTAAAGGGAGGGTTAAGGCTGTGTGGGACCCGAGCTTGGAAATGCCGACTGGCTGAGGTAGCGCAACCCCCCCTCCCCAACCCACCCAACCCACCCCTCTCCCATCTCTAGCCGGAATGTGTTTTTCCACATCCCAGCCCCCGCGTTCTTGCCGCAGGAGGTGGATCGCGTTCACCGTGGCCTCCGTTTGGGCGTCTCTTTTACCGCGTCACGTCGCAGTGTCACCGCGGCCAGCGGGCCGTTGGCAGGCGTGGCTGACTGAGCCCCTCGGCCGATGTAGCGGGGCACACTGGCACAAGAGGGGCCCGGCGTGTCGGTAATGTGACTCCATAAGGGAGCACGGCGTTCTAGATTCCCGATGCAGGAAGACGGTGGTAGGAAACCATAACTCCCCTCTGTGGGGACCAAACCACTCTAACTGAAACCAAACCATAGATTTGGAGCCTCCGTACTGTTTTATCAAATTTCACATTCTGTTTGCAAAATACAGCCACAGTAGGTACTTAGAGGGAAAGGAAAGACAAAATTACTTGGCTCGTAACTGTTGGCCTGACCTTAAAAGCGCTCTTTCAGCAGTGTTGCATCATTTTCCATTTGTTGACATAAAATTATGACCAAGTTAACTTATTTTGTCTCAGTGCTATATTTTGCACCGTGCATATAAGCCAAAGTTAGGCCTTGATTCCTTGTACTGTACATATATAATTTCATCCTTCTTAAATATGGTGAGGCAACATCAGATGTGTAAAAAAAACATATAAAAAGATGCACTTCTGCACTCATATTACCACAAATATACAAAAAAAATATCTCACCAATTCTTTGTTAGGTCGAGTTCATTTTCTGCTTCATGGATGGTGCCATAATGACACATTTCAGTGCAACTCCTTGGCTTTGTTAGAACAAATTTAGAATGATACACCCAGTGTATCACAGTGTAAATATAGGTTGCCAGTGGGGTTTTTAAATTATACCTCACTGTTGTGAACACAGTTAAAATTGAAGTAGTGTGTTCTTTCCGCTAGGGGATTATGAAGGTCACAGCACTTTGGTCTATGTTGAATGACAACACGGGACATATAGGTCGTGGTAAATGGTTTGGTTTTGGGAGTACATGCCAGACTTGAAAGTCATGCTTTGCTATTCAAGTGCTTCTGGTGAAACGCGCAGGAGTACAAGCATTTCACAATGCCACAACAAGGTGACTTTCACTTTTACTGCAGAACAACATATAACGTGATGCAACATGCTTTTTGTAATCCTGATACATGCTAACGGATTTTCGGAAAAAAAAAAAACATTAACATTTGCGATTTAGCAATTCATTTTAATTTATGTACTATTAGTGTATTCGTAAATGTATTCGTATTGATGTAACGGCCCGACATATATGGACAGTGATGTGTTGCCTACTGGGTTGGGCCTCTATGACTGGAAGGTTGTAGGTTCGAGCTTGGGTCTCTGCCGGATAGCTGCATCTCCAGGGGTGCCAAATAAATGCTTTGACCCTGTACTCAGACCCCAAGCTTCACTCTCAGTTGTGTACATATATATATATATCTGTGTATATCTGGAAATGATGGGATATGCAAATGAAGCATCACTTCACATGCGAAGTAGCCATGGGATACGTGGTTGTTGTGGGGGAGGGGAATCTGTGAAATGATTGTGACTTAGTGATGAGAAGGCATTTCTAAAAACAAATCGTAGAGTGTGAGGACGTTCCTAGAAAAAAAAACCTTTTGGGATTCATAATAAATATCTTTTGCTGCATCTGTAGCATTATACGAATATTCCATCTTTGAATTTCTGGAATGTACTCTGACCAAAGGAAGGTGTCTCTCTGGCTGGAGATGGCTATGGAGTGCCCCTTATGTGTGCACGCTTTTATACAATATGACATTTGCAGGAGATTTTAAAATGCAACAAATGTATTTGTCATTCCTGCCCTTTAAAGTAATGGACAGAAAATGGTTTCGGAAGACAAAAAAAAGAGATGTGTTCATTTCCAAATCCATTGAGTGGTTCTGGAAGCTGTTTAAATGTGGCAGTTGAAGAAGAATTAAATCTGTTACTCTGCATATTACTGGACCAAAATACTTTGGTCTCGTCTTGGTTAATATCTCCAAGAGTGATTATTGGAAGACATTCAACAAAAGCTCTAAGCAAAAACAGATGTTCCCTGATTCACTTTATGCGCCTGTTAAGACTGTAGATGAATAAAGACTCACACAAAAAAACAAGCATCGACAGTATAATTCTACGGGAGCTTCAGCAGGCGAATGTGAAAAAAGAAAAATAAATCTGTTTGGAAGGAGGTATCCTGGGCCTGGTTTTGAGCATGAAAAACAGGAACCTCTCTCGACATTTAAGTAGTGGACCTGGAGACCGCCTCAAGTGAATATGGCAGAGAACAGAAAACAAATTGCGCGTGTAACATGGAAACGATTATCTTCAAGTGGGTATAGAATGAATAAAGAGACAAACCAAAGAGAACATCTTCAGATGGTCTGCTGGCGATGTTGTTGTGGGTCAAGACGAAAGTTTTTGTCGGTCTGCAGCTTTAACGAATTTTTTGAGTTGGTTGGACGACAAATGGAGGGAAGCGGGCGAGTTAAAAAATAACTAATATGTTGCTGATTCTAGCGAGCCTCACATCTCCACCCAGGAACAAAATACTTCATCTAAACGTATGTTGGTGAATAGGCTGGTTACTTACGCAAATAAATAATAAACTGCTTAGTTCAACGTGGTCAGGTCAACTAAAATGTATATCCTAGATGTCCTTAATAATTATTATAAAAATTACAAATCCTCTGCTGAATTCTGAAATTAAATATTTACATGATAGACCTAATTATCACCACAGATGTCTATCAGGAAAAAAAAGGCTAGTTGAAAATATCTACAAAATGGGCACGCGTGAATTTAGTGGAGGCAATCTGACAAATCACAATTACGCACCATTTGCTGTCTTTTCAAACGTGCGCCCAAAATTGAAAAACCAAAGGATGAACGTAAAATTACACCTGAGTGACAGTGACCGTGTGTGTGCAGTGCAGTGCGTGACCGGGCAATGTCTACCTTTTATGAGAAGCACTCAATTTAACACCTGCTTTCCTCAGCCAACACACACTCATAACCCCCCACCACCCGTCTAAGGTCACGTGAACGCTGTCTGTATTATTTCCTCATTCATCTGGCCTTTTCCTGTAAATTCCTATTCAGTAGGGATTATCTGAACAGCAAGAACAGGTTAACAGCCACGTCGATGCTTGTCCTCGTCCCATATCGTGCGTAGGCCATGGAGATACGAAACACAAAGCCTTGTCTTACTGTGCTGTACAATGAGTGACTGTGCTCTTTCTGAACAATGATTCTGAGGGTTGCTTTTCCAGTGCAGAACAAGGCCAGCTGGACTTGTGATCTCCAGTAGCACATGGGACCATTAACATGCCACTTTTTTGATTTAAACACCTACTTTTTGTCGCCTATTTATTTTCTGTAACCACTTGTCCTGTTCAGGGTTGCAGGGGGTCCAGAGCCTGTCCCAGATGCCACGGGTGCAAGGCAGGGAACAAGCCAGGATGGGGTGCCAACCCATCCCAGGGCACACTCATACCTATGGGCAATTTGCTAACTCCAGTTTTGGGTCAGCTCCAATTTCTGGACTATGCTGGAGTACCCGGAGGAAACTCCCTGACGACACAAGGAGAACATGCAAACTCCACTCACAGAGCTGGGACGGAGACTCAGACCCACGTTTCAGAGGTGTGAGGCACCAGTGCTAATCCCTGCATATCTGTGCCACCCTACTTTGTGTATTTTGTGTCATTTACCTTTACTGTGCTTACATTTTTATCTTTTACATTATTCTTATATTCATTTTCTATTTTATTTGCTTATTCAGTTTCTTTTTATTCTATTCTGCTGCACTAAATTTCCCAGAGGAACTTTCCCAAGGGATTAATAAAGTACTATCTATCTATCTATCTATCTATCTATCTATCTATCTATCTATTCATATTCAGTTTCTTTTGCATTCTATTAATCTTATTTTTTCTATATTGTGTACCCTTCCTCTCTTTCTTCTTTTCTTTTCTGTCCTCCTTGCACTGACAAAGACAGTCTTCCACTTTTGTTTTACCTTTTGCAATGACAATAAATGCATCCATTCATTCGCCATTCATTCATTAATTCATTCATTCTATCTGACTATAAACAGAAGTTGGGGATTGACATCACAGTTGTAAAAAATGTGTACAAGGGGTATGAGAGGACTCTGGAAAGATTAACAAGCTGAAAAATGTGCCTGTCACTGGGAATTACTGGGATCGTGACCCAGTTAGCACTGCCCATCCAAAAATCCCCATAATGCCTTCATCCAAAATGAACATTACGCTCATTCTCCAAGATCAGGAAGTGAGATAGAATTGCACTAACATCTCCCGTAAGCCATAAGAGTTTGTTCACAACAGCCTCAGTGTTTAATCCCCAAGTAAAATGACAAAATTGACATGAGGCCAAGGCACCACATATCCAATAAACATGATTTTGGCTGGTAATATTCATCAGAATTACACTGCCTGGAACTCACACTTGCTCTCAGCCTTGAATTATTCCATGACACATTCCCTGACATGGAATGGTATGGATTTAACATCCCAGAAATCCAATCGAGTTGGGAGTCGACCACACATTGCTGGCATTCATTCCAATGTGGCCTCCATTAGTGATTGAAGGTAAATATTTGCGTGGAAACGGCTTGCTCTGTCAGGGAACCAATTGATAGTGGAGGATGGGACGCATTTCACAGAACTGTGTTTGTCTTGCTTTACACTAATATCAGAGGGCTAAAACACTAAATTATTTTGTTGCTAGGAATAACGTTCACATGGCCGTTGAATGAATCGTCTTTTTTAACCTCTGGTCAGGTTCCTGTCATCATGCGGAGCTTGACATTTTAATCGCGGTTGTTTTTCATGTCCTAAAGCCAATCTCCAGGAGTAAACATTTACAGCTGTCTCCAAACCAAATGCCAAAGTCAAAGAATCAGGAGGGTCAATGGGTTTGCAGAGAAACCGCTAACATTAACACCTAATTATGCCTTTACTTTAAAATAATGCAATAGGCTTCTTTAGAAATCGTGCAAATAAAATTATTCAGTAATATAATTTGTATAAATTTATAGATAAACATAATATATAATGAGAGTAGTGATTAATTCCAGTGGGCCTAAAAGGATGTATAGATGCAGTCTTTTTATTTACATGTATTTTCTTTCAGGAAGTATCAGTATTTTAAAGCACATTCATTATACCACCACACAAATTTAAGTTGATTATAGTACAAATACACAATGTGACATAAAATTGAGAATTAATAAGAATATTTTCAGGAACCTCAGTTCTTAACAGCAAAGATTCATTAGGCTTGAGGTGGGAATTGAAATTACATTTAATTATCTAAAACTGGTTTTAATGTGTACTGGAGTAAATCAGTTTAAGCACAGTACAGAAGGGCCAGGACCCTTTTGGTTGTGAGCTTATACATGCAGGTCAATAGGCCTGCCTCTCTGGGGATGCTACAAAGTATTGCTAAGGTTTAGAGATAGCACTTTGTTTCTGCTTTCTGCCTGGCTTCAGGTGACCAAAGCTTGTATTTTTCAGATATCCTTGTCGTGACCTAAGGAGAGAGTCTCTCATTTTGCAAACACTTTGGTCTTTAATCTTCGTATGTAGAAATGCCTGAAGGCCATGGACACTCCCTCAATATAAACACGTCACCAGAGGGGGAAAAAAATCCTTTCCTTCCATATTGAACCTTATATTAGACCACAGGAGGCTTGGCAGAGATAATCCAGTTGCATTTGGTCTTTTAATGCAACAAAAATATCTAGCAGTTGTTTGGCGTAAAGGAAAGAATTTTGCTTCCCCTCGTGTCAACGTAACTGGAAAGAAACAAGGAAATAAGAAGGACTTTGCCTTGGGAGCAGAACTGAAGGATCCTCAGTAAGACGCTTCATAGCTATGGCGGTTGATCGTCCCCCTGCGTGTGTGTATAGAACCACCGTAGCTGCTTTTGTTAGAAAGAAACATCAGACTCTGCTTCCAATACAGCACAAGATATGGGCGTTAAAATGGCTTTTTCCGGGGATTTCTGCGTTCATGTTCCTTGTTCCTTTAATGGCCAAGTAAGCCATGCAAAAGTCCTTTAACCAAAAGATGTGTGTGTGTGTGTGTATATATATATCTATGAAAATGATATATATGCAAATAGAAGACTATAATTTTTGCTGTTTCATGTTACAGTATAATTTGCTTTACAGAAAGTGACAGTGCAGGAAACATTCCATCTGCGTCACTTTGCTTCACCCTGTTATTTGGTATGTCAAGGTGACCCAAGACGATTGCTGTTTAACGTCTTTCTCAGTAAAATACCATGACCTTTTCTTGTTTGATCGAGAGCTCCTAGCATTTACATGATTTGTGTTTTGGCACGCCTTTTTTCCCCAAAGACAATGTTGTGGTTTGTTTTCAGGAACCCTTTTAGAAGTGTTTTAGATCATTCCAAAAATGGCAAACAAATGTGGCATAAAATACTTTTGTTGTTGCTATTGAATAATTTGTGTTTTAAGCAGCAAAAATGTACAAGAATTTATGAAGGACTTTACTAGGATTGCAACTTTTCTTTGAAGCATCAGAGTTTGGCTGACAGACACCCAAAACTGAGACCAAAGTGGCTGACAATCATTGAAATGATTACAGAGAACCTGGCTGGTGATAGTGATATTAAGGAGGACATTTGTGAGGCAGGAGACACTAATGATCCTGGCCTTTGTGTTTTCTTCCGATGATGTTTTGTGGGAGGAATTTGCCATAGAATCCCGCCTGTGCTCACGTCAAATGAAAACTAAGGATCGACAGAGACAGGAAAATCTGGAGGCAAAATAGAGGGGGTTTCATCTCAGGAACTCAAAGGTAGATCCATGGCCATTTAAGTTCAAAATTCAAGAGATGTTAATTGTCAGCCTATCAATATGTATGTATACATGTATGTACATGTATATACATTTGCCCATAAGCACAATCCATACTCATTTGCCACATATTTATCACACTATCTATTCTTGGTCTGTTTTCTATTAGGCTGTTTATCGTTACTAAACCCAATTTCAGAAACCTGCACAGAGTAAACATGGCCCTGCTTACTTTGAGGTTTGTGGTACCAGGAAATAATGAGTTGGTTTTCTATCAGGCCCAGAGCTATTACTTTGAACCGCTATCTGTGGTTGACCAATGAGTATGTAATAAATGTGACAGGTACCCGTAAAGGCTAATAATAATGCAAAGAGTCCATATATGCTGTTTGGAAGTAATTAGTATTGTATCATTATGTTGCTTGGAAATAAAGCACATTTGTAATATGATAAATAAAAGACAATATGAAAGTTCTATATATGTAATACCCTACATACTGAGGCCCGCAATACAGTATTAAAGGCTTTGATGACTAAACAAACCACTGGCCCCATAAAAGGACATTTTAAATTCACCATATAAGATATGTCCCGTTTTGACTTGCTATAAATTTCTATAAATTTGCTATAAAGTTTTGTGCGGGTTTGGATTTATTAAGGACAATGTTTTCAGCTACTGTGATAACTTAAAAAAAAGCCGCTCAGTAGCACCTTTCAAAAAAAGAGAGCGAAATATGAGACGTGGGCGTCCCGAAACGTCGAAACGAAATTGTTATTTTTTCAGGAAGGGCTGCCCCCCCCCCCCGCCTTCGAGTCGCTGTTGAATAACAGGATTCTCTGTGCCCTTTGTGTGTACTGCCGTTTACATTCAGCCCTCAATAGGGCTCTCTTAGCAACAACAGTTGCTAAGAAGCCGGCCGGGGCTCCTGTTGCGATGCAACTGGAGAGGGTTGTCTGAGGCAACGTAAGCTCTGCGGAATTCGGCGTAGCAGTCCTGCTCCCGAATGCCGCATTGTTTATGCCATGCATGCAGCCCGAGGCCCGGGCCGTTTCCTCCTGCTTCCGTTTATTTTTACCCTTGTAGCAGGAAAGCAGCAGCAATCCATTATTTAGGCCAAAGGCAGCCTGAAAGACCAGTGGAACCTCTCTGTCCGGGACGCTATTTTCGGTTCTGCTCATGCAAGTGTGAAATCTACTTTGAAAGAGTGTCAGCCT
>JAODKN010000044.1:9898729-9914221 GCA_026774425.1 Petrocephalus zakoni
CAACTTTCTGCAGAGTCATTAATTACAGACCTCCAAATGTCATGTGGCCTTCAGATTAGCTCAAGAACGTGTGTAGAGAGCTTCATGGACTGGGTTTCCATGGCCGAGCAGCTGCATCAAAGCCTTACATCACCAAGTGCAATGCATAGCGTCAGATGCACTGGAGATGTGTCCTCTGGAGTGACGAATTCCACTTCTCTGTCTGGCAGTCTGATGGACCAGTCTGAGTTTGGCAATTGCCAGTAGAATGGTACTTGCCTGACTGTATTGTGCCAAGTTTGGTGGGGGGAGGATTATGGTGTGGGGTTGTTTGTCAGATGTTGGGCTTGGCCCCTTAGTTCCAGTGAAAGGAGCTTTTAATGCTTTTTGGGGATGGCCCCTTCCTGTTCCAACATGACTGTGCACAGTGCACAAAGCAAGGTCTATAAAGACATGGATGAGCGAATTTGGTGTGGAGGAACTTGATTGGCCTGCACAGAGCCGTAACCTCAACCTGATAAAACACTTATGGGATGAATTAGAGCAGAGACTGTGAGCCAGGCCTTCTCGTCCAGCACCAGTACCTGACCTCACAAATGAAGAATGGTCAAAACTCCCATAAACGCACTCCTAAACCTTGTGGAATGCCTTCCCAGAACAGCTGTTATGGCTGCAAAGGTTGGCCAACTCCATATTAAAGCCTATGTATTAAGAATAGGATGTCATTAAAGTTCATGTGTGTGTAAAGGCAGGCGTCCCAATACTTTTGCAATACAGTATATATGGCCAATAAGAAACTAAATGGTGTTCTCATCTGTGGCAGTCTGTCTGCTGTTTGTTGCTCAAATAACTGTCTTTCACCTGCCATTTGCAGTGATTGGCTCCTTTTTATTTACAAGGGACTTGATTGCAGTGTTTAACTGAAAGAGGAGAATTGCATCCTTCATTTTGGATGTACTATAGTCAAACTGTTGTAGGAAGCACAAAGAATATTTATAATATTGTTCAAAGGTGAAAATGTGCTCCTTCAAAAAGTAGAATTAGTTTACATTTGTACTATTTGGATATATGTATGCTTATGTTGTTTTTTGTTGCTGAGTTGGTCCAGGTTAATGAAAGTATGAGACCTGCTCTGTGATCATTAAAAGATTAATGAGTCATATGTAATGTTTGCACCATGAAAATGTATGTTAACTAAACAGATGTTAATGATTTTTTATAATATTTAAACATCTAGGAAGTGAGCGTATTAGTAATATCCATATGGAGTTTATTCAAAAGAATAAAGCAAAATGAAAACAATGAGTCATGTATTATGAATGTATTCACTCAGTAGAATTTTAATATGAAAAATATATATCTGTAAAATCCTGTTTTTGGTGTTTTTGCATTTAATGGTTTTGAACTCCTTTTTTAGATGAGTTAATTTCTCCAGGTGCATGCTTATGTCACAAAAAAAATGTCTGTAATTATTCACAGCATGACTCTCTGTGCCCTCTTGAAATGTTAAAATCACAAGTCCAGAATGTCCGTAGTTAAATACAGCTTAGTGGTGCTTGTGTTTAATTTGGCAAGCTCAGCTTCAAATGATGATTGCACATTCCATGGTAAATACTAAAGTATTGAAGAGTTAAAGAGAGTGAGGCTAATTTAGAAAGGTACAAGTCTATGTTTGCACACTTAACCTAAATAATTGATCACTTACAGATGAATAAGGCAGGTGACGGTTATAACAATTACATTGATCTGTAAAAAAAAAATACTTTTTCAAAATCTGGATGAAATTATAGTCCTCTGAGATGCCCGGCCCTTTCTAGGCAAATTCTGGCTATTCTGGTTGTAACCTAACCTATAATATCATATGCATCATAGATCAAAGATACCTGAATCAAGGCATATAGCTAATGTGTGCAAAAACCTAAACTTTATTATTATTTACACCATTGTTCACTGGTAAATCCAAGAGAATATGTTTGTCACACATTTATTTGGTGTAATCATGCATTCAGTTGTGCTGCCAATAATATACAGATTTTTTTTTTTATCTACCTGCCTCACTAATGGAGCAGCATTTTGTTCTAACATAGGATGTATTGGAAAATATTAGCATGCAAATTTCGAGGTACTCCTATAATATTTCACGTTGGATTTTAACAAAAATCTTTATAGTGGTATGTACCATTAATCATAATTAATATAGTCTACTTGATCTAATGAAGTTCTACTATTTGTCTTGTGTTTTAGTCTGAGATATAGAGAGGCTAACAATACCTTTGATTTTTGCTGACTTTGTTATTGCACTCTTGAATTGTACTCTTCCAAAATGTAATGTCTAATGGTAACATTTATGCTATGTAGCATGACGGGTAAGGTCAGATTTGTCATTCGTGGAGCGGCTATTTAAGCTTCTGTCAGTGTCATGGCTCATTTTTCTCTGCTCATAGAGGAAGCTCTGGTTAGTTAATGGCCCAGGAAATTCAGGAATACATCTAGTGCTATATCTGTCGAATGTTTCTTTTTATGTTAACCTTAAACACTAACCAGAAAGAGTATCATGCTTCTACAAAGGAGTACCTGATAGATGCTTTTTGTTTAACATATCATAGTGGTGTGGGCCATAAAAGGACTGTTAAAGTACACTTTACAGTATATCGATAGTAGATCTTCTAAACAATAAATGATATGAGAAAGTTTATTAAGGTCTTGCTTAAACGGTTGTTTTTGCTGGGTCAGATATTTTTACCTGAATCCTGTTTGTTCTCTGCTGACGAAATGGTGTGTAACGCCTTAAGAAACTAGCTACTCTTGACATTAACTTTAGGTTTCACATGTGTTGTAATATGGGTTCAATGGGTAACAACCTATTAAATTATTTAAATGCTTTTACCTGTTTTATGGGTACAGCATTCCTTTCCTTTTCAAATAATTGCTGTTTTGTTTTGCATGAATTGCTTAGTTCAAATCGCCTGTTGGAAGCTGTCCATTCAGATTAACCATCGATTGTCACCAATATGTGGCATCAACATGGGTGCCATGGCAGTGTGAGGTAGCTGTGCCCCTTTTCTGTGAGCTAATTACATCTTCCTGCTTTCATGTCTATATTAGAGTCTGGTCTCTTATGGTCCCTGTTCACATTCTGTTTACTCCTGCACATCAATATAAATAAAATTACATGAAAAAAGTACATGAAAAAAGTACATCAATCCTTGTAATGACTTATCAATGTAGGTAGGCGAATGCTTGCATAAAATTGTAATATATTGTAAAGATTATGAAATTAAATCATTCATAATTCATAATTCAATATACTGTTTTTATTTGAGATAGCATCTAAGGATTTTCTTGGCAAGCTTACATACAAACTAAAGAACCATTCATGTATAACACCCAACTGTTTATTATCCACTGACTAAGGTCTATAAATCACCCCTGGGGTGTTTGGAAGAAAAGCATTCTTTGAGGTCTTTAAGAGGTGTGGTTTTGTCTGCAGGTTGCCCACAAGCAATAGATTTACAAGAAAAAGCAAGAGACCATTTTTTCTTATTTTTTCTGATGGGCAGCAGGTTTGCTCTGTCACCTAGAGCTTTGCTGCTTCTTGGTTACCTAGCATGTGTAAAAAACAATAAAATAATAATGCTCAGTAAACGTAAAAACCATTTAGGAGCATGTTCTGTCTAACACATCAGGGTCAACTTGCAAAATTTTTCAGAAACATTTTCTCGTTTTTCCTTTGTTAGTTATATAATCGATTTACTTGCCTTCTGAAAGTTGTTGTAATCCATCATTGCACTTCTCACACAAATTTATATTACCAAACCTGATTCGGACACATTGCCAATGATCCTTAAGAACTTTGCCATCTGGGTGAGTGAAATGTAGCCATTGGAAAGAAATTTCCCTGTTGCTCATTAGATGGATCACCATACATTTGATACTGGACTTAATGGGTGAAACGTCAGGCTATATGTTCTGCCTGCAAGTGAATGGGTTCTCCTCTTGTAACAGATCTAAGCCCATCTGTAACATGACAAGGCTATATAGGTACGGAGCAAGCCTCTTGGCTCCACCCCACCCCCCTTACAATATTCTGAAAATAAATCCTGTATTTGTTATTGAATATATTGTTTTCCTTGTCGATACATTTTAGGCACTCTTGCCTTATATAGCTATTAAGAAATTAGCTAGCAATTACAAATAGTTTTTAAAATTTAAAAATTAAGAAGCAGATCTAGGTTATTATCTGCTTTGCTCCTGTTGCTTCCAGAATAGGCTTCAGACCCTACACCGGACACGTGGGCATAAGAAGTGGATGGATGGATGGATGGTTCCTGGGTATAATTAAGTTTTTTCTACCATTTCTCTCAGTACATTGTGCATACCTATCTGCCTGTCTTTTACCAGAATGGTGTGATGACAGTGGTTTGCTGAATGCACTGAGGTCCTTAAACTGGAGAGGAAAATGCAATGGAGCTGTCGTATTCTGGAGTGTGGGTCTGGAAAAAGTGTCCCACCCCCTCACCCCTGACGGCACTAACTGATGCAATCCATAAACCCAACAGACACCTCACCCTGTCCCTTTCACTTCGTGCCATTTAGCTTCATTTGTGACTGACAGAGTGGGGCCTGGGGAGTTCGAGAAAAGACATTCGATCAGGAAATCGGGCATGCTGGATGCAGCACTTGAGACATTTATCAGCGTGAATACCCCAAGGTGGCTGCAGTGGAGTGAGACGCAGCTGCTGGGAAATGATTACAGGAGTGGAGAAATGGGGAATGGAGGGGAAAATTATTACTCAGCAAAATGAGCAGGCCAAATCATTTTTATTTGCTCTCAGACAAACTGGACATTGTCCAGATATAAAATGAAATGTGTAGGAACGTGGAGGAAAAGTATAGGAAAGATATAGCCCACATCACACGATGTATAAGGCTGAAAAATAAAAAAGTGAACATCTACCGTTTCTCAGCTACATGAATAAACAGCAGCTTGTTTTTGGTTGGGTAGTATTCATTTGACCCATCCCCCTGCCTGAGAGGTGCCCTTCCCCCGCTGTATAGTGATCGCTAATGTCGAGTGCAGCCATTTTGCTGAGTCACCAGAAAGGCACGGCGCTGATGCTTGCAAAGTTGGCTGAGGCTGCAAAGTCAGCCTGCTCTCTAGGTTAGGTGAGGTCTGTCTGCGGGGAAGTTGACTTGACTTTGCTGCTTTGTGTGACCTGAGAGTCAGATATGATTATTTGGGTCCAGAGCCACCCCTGCTTCATCTCTTTCTTGGCAGTTCTTTAAATTACCAGGACATTTTTAAGTCCTGATGTCATTCAATTTGTTTTCCTTTTTCTAAACCATTAAAATGTAACAATATAATGTTGAAAGGCTAATGAACCAGGGGTTAAATTGCTATTTTTGCAATATCAAGGTAACATGTTTAGTCATCATTATAAATATTTAAAATAGCAATTTATTAACTCTATTAGTCTGAATGGTATGATTTGGGTGTATCTGGATCACTCTGAAATATCCAGTTAATTGTGATGCTGTAGAACATTTACCACATTTTTGTTAATTTCCTGTGCATACGTTTTTTCCTGATGTAACATAGGAACCTGGGATTGAGTAACCCAGCAGACCATAGCTGTAGTTGACTCCGTGAATTTGCATTCCGTGCATATTTATAGCTGGCGGCTCTGGATTGGGTGCTACTGACCTTTGTGGTCTGATATAGACTCACCCCCATAACGCAATGAAAGGCTGTGTGAGTATGTGCGATTAGGGGAGAATCACTGACAGGGAAGCACATTAAATACTAAATGAGCCTGTGGTGCCAGAAGGTTAGCAAAGGTGAACTTGACCTGGACTTCCTGGTATTTTCGTGTGAAAAATGAAGCCCAATGTTCTTGAGGGGAGTCACATTAAATTTCAGTTATGCAACCAAAGTCACCAAAAAACCCATCCGTTTTGTTTGTGACATTTAACCTGAAATGGTACATCACCATGGTTACTGAACGCCCAGCACCATTCAAAATCTTTCTTAAAGGACTGCTGTGGAGTTGGTTAATGAGATCTGATTTCAAAGAAAGGATTGATAGGAGTGTTCCTGCATTGTTTTTGTGCATTAAAAAAGAAGTACAGACACATGTACACAAAATGAAAAGCACACAAGAGCCCAAGACTCTTACATAACCAGCACATTCTTTGCATGGCGCTCTCACCATGGAAACATCCTAAAATATCACTAAATATAATATTGTTTGGTGAAGTGCAGCTGTGTACGTATTGGCCAGTGTAAGCAATAAAGCAAAACTGCATTCATGTTTTTATAAGTTACATTAAACTGGAATACTTTTATAGATTGTGAAGATCCTTGTGTTTGACTCCAGTGCCTCCGTTTGTGTTTAATGTCAGTATCGAAACTGAAATAGCTGAGTCTTGAAAGGACTGCTAATGTTTGAGCTTTCAGCCAGGGATATGTTAAAGCTTCTCTCAAAGGTTATAAACATTTTTTTCTCCAGATAGGAAATTGAAAAAAGGGGACTTTGATTTTAGTATTTCTAGTTCTTGAGAATGACATTTTCAAGTGGATGGATTCTGGAAATGTTCTCTTAAAAGGATGCATTTTCCCATGCCTTTTGTATTACGGCATAATCTTGCATTTTCTGCTCTCTCTGAAGAAGTGATGTTGGATTTTATACCCACAGACTTCAGAGATCAGAGACAGTGTTGATTTTGCAGGTATATTAACAAAGCAAATATGTCACGGTGAAATTTGTGAGTGTGCCCACAGCTAAAAGGTCACGACACACCAGGCCGCGGATGACGTGCGTTTAAGCGGCATGAGTAATGTGTTGTCCAGCAAAGTGGAAATGCCTGGTCGAACGCTGAAAGGACTTATTGGTGACAGACCTGAGTCATTCCCACGTGTCGCCACGGTGACCGGTGCTGGATGTATTGTGGACACACTGATTACAGCTGCTTGCAGTGAGAAAATCTTACTTATGGCACAAGTTGAGCAGTAAAGCTTTAGAGCGTCATGAAAGGTTAGAGTACAGGGTCTCTGTTTAGTCAATTCTGTCCCCCAACTCCAGCTCTCAGTAGATTAACTTGTTAATTTATGTGAGAAATCTTGCCTAGCCAAGTACATTAACCTCTTTACATTTGTGACTGTTAGGGGTGGAGGATCCCCGCGAATGTGAAAATTTGTGAATATTATTTGTGCACCCCAAACCTCAACCCATAGCAGTCTGGTAGCCTGGGCCATAACATAAAAAGTCTATTCATTTCCAATTTGTGCTGTACTGTACATATTAGTTGTCATATTGCTTTGTCATTTTATATATAGTCTTTTTTATATGATGTACAAACCAAAATGATGCCCCAGTTTGTACAAAATTTCTTCCGCATGCCCTGAGAGCACTACTTTTTGGACTCATTATTAAAAATGCAAAATTGACGGTTCAGAAAAACGCATCCTGACAATAAAGAAGTAGGTTATCATCAGCACCTCTACTGCAACAGCATGTTGGCTTAGCTGATCACTCGTAGGCTTTGAATACAGCTACAGTTCTGCTAATTCCCACACCCTCTAGGCCAGCCGAAAGACAGCCACACCATTCCCTTTAGCAGATTTCAGGGCCATGAATGGACACTCCAAGGGCTTGTCTGTGATGACAGGCACACGTTGAATACTTTCCATAGTCTTTGATAATATTTATAGAATCAGATGTAAAGAGAAGTACATCTTTGCTAGATGAGCACTTCAAGAAAAATGAATGAAATGAAAGTATTATTTAGCTGTACAGCCATTGGCATTAAGTTTTTATTCAAGGGGCATTTAAGGACAGGGGAAAATCCCCGGGCAAGTTAAGCTGTGATCTGTCTTGCCTTTGTAGCAGACTTGCCTGGAATGCAGGTCGTACTGATTCTGCAGAATAGGTATAATGGGTCCGTTGAACACTGTCGCAAAGGAAGAATGTCAAAAAACCACAACTGTCTTTCTTGTCTTTCAGGGTTTCAAACAACCTACACATACAATCACACCCTTCATTTACATCTGATTTAGTTCTGACAGTTAACTTACTTAAAATGCGTGATGCGTAACCGTATAGCTGGATCATTTTGACCTGCGTGTTACCTGGAGGGAATGTCAGTTTATACATTTTGTCTACATGTGTGTTCCTCTGCCAAATGATAAACAGCAGGGTAAAATCTCTAAATGGAAATGGTATGTCTATTTTAAAATCATACCATCACGTTTTATTAAAAATAGCTCTTAAATAGTTTGTCATTTCTCTGGAGAGCATGCCTGGCATTTTGTTAGACAGCCTGCAGGTGTGTTCTGCCTGTTTGGAAAGGGTTTGTTCATTAGGGCTTGAGTGTCTGACAGACTATGAGTGTAAGCATGAAGCTGGGTCTGATGGCACTTGTTATATTTTACCTGGGGAAGGAGCAGTCCTTAGCTTGATGTTGACTTCCTCCATGAATGTTTAAAAGCCAAAGAATGAAAATAGTGACATGGTGACGGTTTGTGACTGACATGCACACAGCAGAGACCCGTTTAATCAGCGTGGGAGTGAGAGGCAGTTTCCTCTGGCTGAACCACATTGGCCTTAATTTGCCAGTCAGTCTCTTCTTACTGCTGTTTCTCCCTGGGGGTGAGGGTATGTGAGAAGTGGGGGCTGGGGCATTCCGGAGCCCGAGGAAATGCCGTGCATTTCTTGAGAAGGAGTCTCCGCTGGGATACATGATCCCTGCCTCGGGTGGTTTCCGGACGCCCAAAAGAACAAAGTTGCCCTTGGATGTGCCTCCCTGACCCGGGCACTCCCTTTTCCAAAGGCCTCGGCTGCTGGACCCAAATGACCTAAACTGTGCAGCGGAAATGTAAATAATTTAGTCTTAGGTGTCAGAACCACAGCCTAGATGAAGCACCATTACAAGCTCTGAATTTGCAGGTAATTTGATACAAGGCTTAAATTAGAGCAGTTAAATTGGCAGGGGAAGCCTGGTGTTGACAGGCAAGGGGGAAGTGATTTGCCTGGGAGAGGCGGCATGCTTGCTCGAAGCTGAGGCTAGACCAGAAGAAGCAGGTACTCCTAAATAAAGACCCCCCGACCCGAGAGCCTGCTGATATGGTATGATAGGTTTCGCTACATTTGAACCTGTATCATAGACGGACAATGTAGAATTTTACCTAACAAAATAATTGGTCTGGTTTGTTCTCACCTTCCTTGTTGATTTCATATTTTGCGGAAGTTTGCTTGTTTAGTTATAATAGTCAGTTCTTTGGCTTGTCACAAATAACTACAGTAAATGTCAACAATGGAGGAGAGATTTCTGCAATAATTTTTCCTTATAAAGTGGTGGTTGGCAGTAGTGACTCAGGGAAGACCGCATTATATATATTATTATATGCATTACTGCGGACTTTCAGCCTGTCCAGGATATATGTCAGGAAAACTATGATAGCTACCACAGATACCTCCCACACCTCACCTAAGGATTAGCCCAACCTGCTACTGAGCTCCAGGATATGGAGATTTCATGGCCTACTCTAGAAAAAGTACATCTAAAATTCTCAAAAATAAAGCAGCCAAGAAGATGATTATATTTTTGTAATATTTTAATGAAGGACCATTTGCTAATGTTTATGTATGTGTTCTGTAGTAGGTTACAATTTTTTATATGATGTGAGAATTTTATTTTACTTTCACAATGGGCTGCATTCAAATGAAGCTCTTCCTGATTATTTGATTCTTAGCGGTGTGCAATACACCAGCATCACTTAAGGTCAGCTTTAGCTGTATGAGGATCCTTTTGGGTCACTAAAACAATGACTATGTGAAATATCTGGCTGTTCTCAACAATGTCAGGTGACCTATATCAGGTTGATCAGTTGCAGTCTGGTTGCCAAGCCCGACTTTATCCATGGATTGTTCTCTGCATTATTTATATCAGTTATTGGTGTGTTCCTCAATGTTAACCTTACTTCCAGGTACACGTAAATTAAATTTTTATAGTCATTTCATAGTTATAAGGTTTCAGGATGACCAGGTAAGCCATTTAATATAAGTTATATGCTCAAAGGAAATGTATAACTTCTTCAGCTTATAGTCCCATTTTCATGAATTTCCCATCCAGCTGGAGTCGTCTCTGACATTTTACCTCGGTTAACAGCGCATTGAGAGAAAAACAAAAGAGAGGCTTATCTGAGCAATAGCTAACACAATATGAACGCTAGATGCTGGTCTAGTGGGGGCAGAGAGGCTGCATGAGGGCCATCGGCATTGATGGGCTTCCTCATGGAGCTGTTATCTGCCTAAGCGATGTGGTGCATGGTCTTCAAATCTCTGGCTTAGCTATAGCTGTTTAGTAGCTGGCCTTGATAAAAAAAAAAAGGCCTTAGCATCAGGTGGAGAAAATGGCTTGTTTTTGTTCTCTTTTGACACTCAAATTCGTGGCTAGCCTTATTTAATGTGAAAAAAGTTCCTGTTAATTAGGTATTTGCTCCACTTTTATTGTCAGTATTCCATTGTAAAATTGTGATGGTTTTCTCCTCCCGGTGGTTATTGGACAATCAGATGCAAACATGTCTTCCAACAGCCACTCCCTACTGTGAATGCTTAAAAAATGCCACATTCTTCCTGCATGTGCATCTAGTTTGTTTCAGCTTTGTAATATGGTATAAGCATCGCCTGCACTGCTCTACAGTTCACGTTGAGTCTCTATGCTTGTTTTCAATCATCGTCGCATAGGGACAAGTTGTCTGTTTCCTTGGCAATTAATGCATTGAGTCTGGGCACGTAACGAGTTACGACAGATCATTTCTGCTTTCTTGGGCCTTGCTCATGGTGAAGCTGATGGGTGTTTATTTCCAGCACACTCATTTTTAGCTCTGAATATGTGTGTCAATGGCCAGTGTGTGGTTTCCTGTCTGATCTGGCCAAATTAGTCTGTCTGTCACTAAACCATGGTAGTTCCATGGTCTGTGACAGAATAATGCTTGACATGGGTTAACAACAAATTGCAAATTATATTCACTAAAAACTTAAAAAGATATATTTCAGTTTCATTATTTTTGGCAACAAACTGTTTTGACTGATGAACTGTATTGTTGGTTTTTGCTAGTATATAGCAAGAAAGAATCCCAGTGGTGTCTTTCAAAGAGCTAAGGAAAATGGCTGTCCCACCCTCTCTTCAGTCCCAGTAAGGTTGCGGCAGTGAGCCACCTGCTAGCCTCTAAAATGACAGGTGACAGAATAAAACCAGGATAAAGAATATAGCCATTTTCCTCTGAGAAGGGAAAAGAAATAAAATAAATAATTTCTCAGGAAACTCCCTGAGATATGGGGCAAGACACTGAAAGCTGAAGACACTGAGAAGGGAACAAGAAATGAGCATAGTGCACGTACAAAACTTTAAGCATGTCTTATTTATATCCATGTTCAATTGCACCTTTTATGAATGCAGGATTTATTTAATAGGCATTTAGTCATCACCTCCTGTCTTTCCCATAAGACCTGATTCGTCTATTTCTCCCACTGCACTGAAGAGAGACTAACGTGAGCTTGACCTTTCATCGGCAACTCTGCATTTGAAAAACACTAGAATAGGCAAGTATTTGCCAGTTGTGATATTTCTCCTTGAGATACTACTACTACTACTACTACTACTACTACTACTACTACTACTACTACTACTACTACAACAACAACATTGGGCCGTTTCTGGAGCTTGCTTCAGATTGACGGAGTGAACAGTTGTAGTTTAGACAGTGCTCTGCTGCCGTTGATGATGCAGTGGTAGATGAAGGAGAGCAGTGTAGGTCAGACGTGATTTCATTCCAGCTAAATCTACATCATCTGTGCTGCTTTTCTGTAAAAAATGGTGGGCTTTGTGTGCAGCATGCCTCCTACCTCCCAGCCCTAGCTGAATCATGATTAAACAGTACAAGGCAAACAAATTGTAAAAACTCATTTATGTAAAATAGAAAAAGCAGCAGATGTTTACACCTGTGGTCACAGTGTGGTGTTTGACTGTTTTATTTGTGGTTCATGAGAGGAAAGAAGGTGGACTAAGAGAGGGGAGTCTTTCCTGTCCATTGTAGTGTTCTAACCTGTGTATCTCATCTCTGCTTGGGCTTCAGCTGCTGAGAGATTTACAAAAATATGAAACCCCCTTTCCGGCCTCGCACAGCCTATATGTGAAACCCCCTTCTGACCTCGTAGATCCTGTATATGAAAATCCCCTTCCAGCCTCATATAGCCTCTATTTGAAACCCCCTTCTGGCCTCGTACAGCCTCTACATGAAACCCCTTTCCGGACTCGTACAGCCTCTGTTTGAAACGCCTTTTCAACCTCGTAAGCCTCTACTTAAAACCCCCTTCTGGCCTCATACAGCCTCTACGTGAAATCCCCTTCCGACCTCGTACATGCACTACATCAGGGGTGTCAAACTCCAGTCCTAGAGGGTCGTAGCCTGGCACATTTTTGGGATTACCCTCATTTAACACACCTGATTCAACTCCTCACAGTTCCTTATACTAATTACCACACAGCTCTTGAGCTCAATCATTTGTGATGGGACAGGGAAAGAACTAAACTACACAGGGCACCGGCCCTCCGGGACTGGAGTTTGACACCTATGCACTACATGTTGCCATATTAATTTACCTTGCTAGCCTGTCCAACTCCAAGCTTGGTCTGTATTATGAAGCAAGATTTCTTGCTCAGCCGGATAACTTTGAGGCTAGGTAGAGAGAGCTCTGGCTTTCCGATAGCACAGTGCTGATTTAACTCTTAGCGGCGTACATCACCATGGTACATGCTACATGCCTAACCTGCTTGTTAAGGTTCATGTGCCAGTGTTTCTGTATCCTTGCAGATATGTGGTTATAGCAGATTTGTCAGTTTTGGAGAATAAAATATAATTGTAAATATTCTGAATCATCCATGCACATACTTCAGGTTACTTAAAATATATAATCTTTTTTCATAAGGGATTCAATTTTACAGCTCTGGAAAAAATTAAGAGACTACTTCATATTTTTTTAAAAAAATCTGCATTGTTAAATCCTGGTTTAATCTTGGTTCTGCTGGCAGAAGGCTACACTGAATGGCAGGTTGCCTCCAGGCTCAGAATTTCTAAGACGGCGGTACACAAGAACAAGGTGAAGCAGGAGACACTGGCAATGACTAAGAACGAGCCAGGCTGAAGGCAGACCTTCTAATGCCAGTGGTGACCGTCAGCTTATCCAGTTGTGCTTGGAAAGTTTGTAAAATGCTCCTAGAAGCCAGAATAAAGTCCCATATAGCAAGGCAAAAGCCCTTCATCAGTGAGAAGCAGGGAAGTCAGGTTGGAGTTTGGGGGGGAAAAAAGTATATTTCCACAGAAGCATACCCATAAATTGAGAAATGAGTGAAACTTAAAATATTTTGCTGGGGTCTCTTAATTTTTTCCAGAGCTCTATATTCATAGGTTACTGCATCTCCTGTATGATTGCATACAGGTTTGTCATACTTTACGGACATGCAGGGCCTTTTCTTGATTAACGTACATTTTTATTTTGACTCTAAACTACAAATCTGCTTCTGTCTTCTGCAAAAATAAGTGAATGCATGCTGTGTGAATTTGCTGTTCAACAGTTAGCAGGATTATTATACCGCAAAACTGCTCTGGAGCAGGTCTCGTGGATCGCAAAAAGTGCCAGGTCCAAACAAAGTGAAGAAGTCCGTATATTATCCGACGTAATAAATGAGCTTTTCCAAACAGCTTGAAATGGCTTGTGGTAAAACTGTGGTAAAGCTAGCTGTATATTCAATATTCAGTTTTCAGTTACTAAGTCAGGCAGATTTTAATCTCAGGTTTTTTATGTCCAAAGCCGAAGATGCTCAATAATCATTTTTGTGTTTTCAAGCTAAATCTTACCATCCACAAAAAGATGTGATCTCTGCTGTAACGAGATATTAGTTTAGCATTTTCAGTTGAAAGTTTTGTGCACCCCTTGGTTTTCCAGTCACTGGTGGTAATTGGACAGAGTGCAATTACTAATAAAGATGTATAGAAATACATAATATGAAAATTAAGTGGTGTGCATTGTCTCCTTCACGTTGAATTGAATGGAAGATACTCACTAACCATGTTTTCGCACCACGGGCGTCGAGAGCGTCAGCGTTCGCCCTGGTTGCCCTGCACATGATGCCAGCAAATGCCCAGGGATGCTCACTAACATAATGGAGTGCACAGGGACGAGGCTGCTCAGAATGCTGGGCTTTGGGAACTTTTTAATTGGCCACAAAGCAAACAAACGGGTAACTTATATCCTTTGTAATGAATGCTGATAGGATATCATTTGTCAAAGCACATGAAATTGTCAAGACAAGCACTACTGTTATAAATAAGTAAAGTTAAAGTTACTGATAATTTGCATGGTTTTAATTGCTATGGCGCCTTTCCTTTTCATGAAAATATAAATATTTTTGTCTGTTTTAATTTGTCCCTCCACGCAAACAGGACACGTCATAAATAATATAATAATGTACTATATCTTTGTACTGAAAGCCCCTTTTTAATATGTACATTTGTACCGTGTTGACGTAGTATAAAAATGCAAGTCTATATGGGTTTTTTTAAATGCATATATTTCTGCAACGGGCATTTTTACTGTGTGTAGAGGGTACAAAAATGCCATCTGGAGATGTATTTTGTCTCACGGTGTATACCCCGATGACATTCCTTACACTTTCTCCTCAATTGTGCTTGGGAACTGTTGGGACGGAACAAACATTTACACATTTGTTCTGCGGAGCTCTCTCTAGCGGAGCATTTCTACATTTCTATTGGTTGTCGCCGAACCGCATCATAGCTTATTACCATGATATTGATTGAGTGGTATGAATGCAGCTTAAGCTTAAATGTGTGTGTGTGTGTGTGTGTGTTTGTATGTGTGTGTGTGTGTGTGTGTGTGTGTGTGTGTGAGTGATGAATATATGAACATTGAGTGGGTTTTTATGCTTGCATGTTAATTGTACTTCATAGTATAATCGTAGTATACCCCTTAGTTTTCATTTGATACAAGTAGAGTATTTGTTTTTGAGTGGAACAATTTCTGCTTAAAGAAGCATGGACTGTGTGCAGCTCTCAGAACACACGTTAGTTAGGTATCTTGTCTATGGCATCGTCTTTGAAGGTACAACCCGTGAGAAAGTATAAATGCAGATATTCACAGATCTGTTAAATCTGCCATTTTACATGCTTGTAAGGTTGCAGATTGGGACATTAAATGTATTAATCTAAGTCCATTGCTCTTCTGTTATGATTGGAGTTTCTTGGTAGGAGGATTTCTCATAAATCAGTCATCCATGACTTAATCGTCACATCACACATCAATTGGTGAGCCTTTACACTGTAGTGTAAATGTATAGGTATTGATTCTGGTAAGGCATATTTCCGATTACAGGTCTTAAATTCGGCCTGAAGTGGCATTAAAGAGGTCTTAAATTTAACATCAGGATTTCTGCAGA